>PVLA01010581.1:0-61939 GCA_004027455.1 Hydrochoerus hydrochaeris
AGTGAGATGAGCTTCTTCCTTCCTGTGGATTTGTCTGTGCAGCATCGCTGCCCAAGGCACACACGGTATTTGAACCCTGGGAGATGTGCTTGGGGGAAAGGGGCTGATACACATTCACAGTGGGGTCTCAAATACTCCATAAATCTCTACTATGAAACCTGCGTCAATCACTTCTGCTGGGAGTTTCCCACTTTGAAGATTTAACATTCCCAAAGCCCAGGGATGAGGATGTGGCCACCCCTCAGGCTGCCGTCTCACATCCCCTCATGGTGCTTCTTCCCCAGAGAGTGCTCTTTCCTTTATTCAGGGAACAGCTGATGAGGCCTGCTAGCCATGTGGACTCAGAGACCCATGGTCCAGCTCGTAGTCTAGTGGGGAAATAGACACATTAACCATGGTGCCATGTGAAGCAAACTAAGAGGAGATAAACTCATGCAAAATGCTAGGAAAATGAAAGTGCTTTCTGAGCATAAATATAATGGGAGAAACCTTAGGGACCAGGTATGACTTTACATTTGTGTTATTTATAAAAGTTTGCATAGCATCCACCACCTGTACTGCATAAATACTTGTATTTGACCACATAACACAATTGAAGCATCTCTCTGTCAGGAATTGTGCTAAACGGAATTGAAATCAAGGATAAAGAGTGCTGTGAAATGTCCCTCAGATGCTCGCATCCTGAAGGCTCGATGCCCAGCGCACTGCAGTCCAGAGGTGGGGCCTGGAGAAGCCACTGGAATTTCCATTCCTCAGGGATCGCCGGCTGTGAGATTATAGACTGTGCTATTGGAGGGGATGGGAACAGAGGCAGCCCCTGCTGCAGGGTGTGGGTCGTGTAGGGGGACCTTGAGGACCAGAGCTGGCTCCTGGCCTCTTCCTCTCTGACTCCCGCTCTTTCTGCTTCCCAGATGCCAGGAATGGAGCAGTTTTCCTCCACCACCCTTTTCCTGCCTGACCACAGACCTAACACAGCAGAGCCCACTGAAGATGGACCGAATTCTCAAGACCATCACCCAAAATAAGCCTTTTTTCCTACAAATTGTTTATCTCAAGTATTTGTCACAGTAACGAAGTGCTGACTAACATGAAGAGTGACACCCAGTTTCAAACCAATATGATAAAGTTTTAAACTTCTTTTTTTTTTCTTCTTGCTATCAGGAATCAAATTTAGGACCTTGTGCTTAGCAGGAAGACACTGTGTCACTGAGCTATATCCCCTGCCCTAATATTCTTTTTAAATTATTATTTTAACTGTACAAATGTAGAAGATACAGTGTGATGAATTAATATATACATATAATGTGTAATGACAAAATGAGGGTAGTTGAAATTTCTATCTCTGTAAACATTTTATTAAAATTTTTGATTAACACAGAATTGGGGCACATAGAGAATATATGCTGATTGAATCAGGGTGGTCAACATGTCCCTCTCCCTGTCATCACTTTGTATTTCAAAACTTTGAGTCCCTCTTTTCTCACATACCAGGTTATTGTGAACATTAGAACTTAATACCTCCACTGTCTAACCTGCATTTATTGCCCACTGTTCCTAGCTTCTAATAATTACTATTATGTATTCTGATAAATTCTTTTTTTATTTTAAAGAGGGCAAAACAAAACAGAACAAAGCAAAGCAGATCAGAAGAAAACAATGCAAGTGACACAGGATTTCAAAGCAAGACAACAGGAGATCAACAGTGGCTACCATAATGTCTCTTGTTTTCTTCGAAGTAGTTGTCTATATCTTCACACACAATGAATTCAAGTAAAGCAAAGTAGTATTAAAATGATCAGAACAGAAGAATGAAGGCATTACAGGCCTTCAAAGCCACACAATAGAAAAATCAACAATGACTTCCATAATGTCTCTTGTTCTCTTCAAAATAGCTGTCCATACCTTCATGTATGTTGAAAATAAATAATGCAAAATAGAGTAAAACCACTATAAACAAGGAATAAAAGCATTTCTGGACTCCACAGCATGATGATACTAAATCGGCAATGGCTACCATAATGTCTCTTTTTCTTGAAAGTAGCTGTTCATTTCACCATGCATGATACAATCCATTCTCATAAACTGTTTAGGAGAAGTTCTAGGCATGTATAAGCCTCAACATGTACATCTAAGTTTTCTGCATTAGAGGGAAAAACAAAATACAAATTACTAGAAAAACAAGAAACAAAAAAGACAAATAATAACAATAGCAAAGAGCCCAAAACAATAACAATACAGGCCTTCAAAACAAGGTGGTAAGAACATAACTAAGGTTGTTATTTTACATAGTAATCTGCAAAAGAGTTCCTCAGATTACCAGACACAAGCATGGAAAATTGATCCAAGCCTATGAATGTTAACCGTTTTGTTCCAAGAACTAATAGAATTAGTAACCCAATCATCTTAGTTATCTTAAGTGTGTATATACAAATTTATATATTTTTTCTTTTCCCTCCCTTTTTTTTCTCCTTTTCCTTGACTTATTTTTCTCCCTTTGAGCAGATTCTGACCCTTTCACAGTATTTATTGAGGATTTTTTTATCTTATGTACTCTTACCATTTCTTACACTAGGGAGGCAATACAGTATTTATACATGCGAGTTTGATTTATTTCACTTATGAGTATGATCTCAAATTGCACCCATTTCCCTATAAAAATCTCAATGTGATCCTTCCTTATAGCTGAGTAGTGTGCCATTGTATAAAAGTACCATATCTGTTTTATCCATTCCTCAGTTGATGGGCCCTTAGGTTGTTTCTAAGATCTGGCTATCACAAATTGTGCCATCTTAAACATGGGTGCACATATATTACTATGGTATGATGTTTTCAGTTCTTCCGGGAATATGCCCAGAAGTGGAATAGCTAGGTCAAATGGGACCTCCAATCCCAGCTTTTTGAAGAATCTCCAGACTGACCTCCACATGGTTGCACCAGTCTACACTCCCACCAACAGTGCAGGGGAGTTCCTTTTCCCCACAGTCTCTCTAGCATTTGTTGTTGGTGGTTTTCCTGATCCTGGTCATTCTTTCTGGAGTGAGATGGAATCTCAGTGTCATTTTAATTTCTATTTCTCTAATGTCTAAAAATGCTGAACATTTTTTCATGTATTTATTTGTCATTTGTGTTTCTTTGGATGAGTGTGTATTCATATCATACCCATTTTTGGAGAGGGTGTTTGAATTTTGGGGGTCTAATTTTCTTTAATTCTTTATATGTTCTAGACAGAAGTCCTTTGTCTGACTGACAGTTGACTAAGATTTTTTCAAAATTCATGGGTTTCCTTTTTACTGTGTTAGAGATTCTTTTTGGCATGCAAAACTTTTTAATAAGATGAAATTCCATTTATTGATTCTTGGAAGTATTTCCTATGTGGTTTGATTTTTGTTCATGAATTCTCTACCTACCCCTATGTCTTCAAGATTTCTACCTAATTTGACTTCCAGCAGATTTGGTGCTTCTGTTTTAATATTTACATATTTGATCCATTTTGACTTTAGTTTAGTACATGGTGATAGACATGGCTCTAGTTTTAGTTTTCAGCATATGGAAAGCCAGTTTTTCCAGCACCACTTACTAAAGAGGCTATGTTTCTTCCAGTGAACGTGTTTGGCCCCTTTGTCAAAGAGAGGGTGGCTGAGTGTGTTTGTGTTTGTAGTTGTAGTTGTATCTTCTAATCCATTGATCTTCAGGTCTATTTTTATTCTGATAGATTCTTTTACAGGTTCTTTTCAATGTCTGCATATGAGAGAAAACATGCAGTATGTGTCTTTCTGTGTCTGACTTCTTTCAGTTAATAGAATCCCCTGCATTCCATCTATTTTCCAGCAAATGATAGGAAATCTTTTTATGGATGAATAATAATCCGTTGTGTAAATGTACATTTGCTTTATTCACTTATCTACTGATAAGTGTCTAACTTGACTCTATATGTTTTCTGTTGTGAAAAGTAACAGCAATAAACATGGGTGTATAGATGTCTCTTACTATGTAAACAGTTATTACAAAGTAATAAGGAAAACAGTAATATCCAGTGCAAAGATAGGCATACAATAATAGATAATTGGAAGGAGCTAAAGATGGCCGATCAGTGAGCAACAAAATACAAAGCCTCCTGGGAGAAACAACTCATTTGCCAGAATAAAATACCCTGGAGAGATCCAGACAGAGGGAGCTGGATCCTTGTGACACAGGAAGAAATTAAAACATAAAAAACTCTTCAAACATGTTGGGATTGCAACAGGAACAGCTAAAAATTACGAAACACAGCATTTTCACTGCTACCTGCCAAGTTTGTGCCGGCCTGAATTTGTGCCAGCTTGAATCCATACAGCCAGCAAAACCGCCCAAACTCATTCCCACCACCACTCACAGGAACCACAGCAACGCTGAAGTCAGGGGTTGGTGAGCCCAACAGAGAGCGGAGCTGGCAAAGGGGCCTTTATTAATCCACGATCAGTGCTGGGAATGAGACTGCCCCCCCATGGGAAGGGCGCAACCAAATGGGTGACATATTGGAATTGGGCAGGAGGAGCCTGAACTGGGAGCAGCAGTGACTTCAATTGGTTACTCTGTCCCCAGAGCAGATTCAAGCAATTTGCTTGGGCTGGGTCACACCCCTGGCCGGGACCCAATGAGCCATCCCAAATCAATTAACAGCACCTAGCATGCACTAACCTGGTGAAGGCTCCTGAAGTTTGGCTGGCCCAGTGGGGAGGGGCAGGCATAGGCAACCCCTGCTTACACTTCAGTGACAAGAGCAGGCAGGAGAGGGTGGAGGTCCCTTGCCAGTGTGCTTCAGAGGAACTGTGGCCAACAGGGAAGGGGGCTGGGACCTCCACTGTACACCTGTGTGGAGAAAGCTGGGACCATGACAAGAAAGAGAAGCAAGAGGAGGCCCCCAGCCCAGAACCCTGAGAGCACTGATCCAGGAGAGGGAAAAACATGGGAGACTGAGGGCAGCAAACACTCAACATCAGACATGGCTTCAATGGACATTAAGAGATATCTTCGGGACCTTGTAGAGGAGGTCAAAACTGAAATATTAAATCAGGTAAAGCAAGATATGAGTAGAGTAATAAAAGAAATGCTAAGCGTCTCTCAGGAAGATACAGACAAAAGAAGGGAGGAACACACAAAAAAGGAGAAAAACATTTGATAAAGAATATAAAGAAAATATGGAATACATGAAGCAGATTCAAAGAGACTACCAGGTTATTAAAAACTCCATTGAAAGCTGGCAAAACTCCTTAAAAGAATCTAAGGATAGACTATCAAAACTTGAAGACAAGTTTGTAATGTGGGACCATGAAAAGAAAGATCTCTTAAAAATAACAAGGAAACAGGCAGTAACAATACAAAGGCTAGAAGATGACAAGAATCTACAATTTAAGAACAAGAAATGTGAACAAAGAAGCAGGAATACAAACAGATGAGTTGCAAAGGCTATTCATGGAAATAATTAAGGAAAACTTCCCAAGCATGGGAAAAGAAAATGACATTCGGTTATGTGAGGCATACAGAACTCCAGCCACCTACAACCAAAACAGAATTACACCCAGACATATAATAATCACGATACCAGAAATTCAATATAAAAACAGAATATTAAAAGCCATCAGAGAAAAGAAACAGATTACCTATAAAGGTAGGCCCATCAGAATCACGGCTAACTTCTCGACACAGACCATCAGATCAAGAAGAGTTTGGAGAGAAGTATTCCAAACCCTGAAAGAAAATAACCTCCAGCCCAGATTGATGAACCCTGCAAAACTGTGACTAGAAATTAATGGAGAAACAAGATGCTTCCATGACAAAGAGGAACTGGGGGAATTTGTGACCACCAGTGCAACCCTACAGAGAATACTGAAGGACATTCTAGAGAGAGAGAAAAAAATACCAGGATTTTAGGAACAGTGGCAGAAAGACCTCAATGAGTGGGGCAGGCAGTAGAATGAAGGAGAAAAGTAGACAAAGAAAGGCAGAAAAATAGCACAGCAGAAATGAGGCAGAAAAGGATAACTAGAATCACTAACATAGATGGCCTTGATGCGCTATATTGTTAATAGTGCACCAGGATTTAAAACCCACATTACTCACACTACTCTGCTTAGATGTATTATGTTCTGTTCCAGTCATTCTATCTGTACTATATTTGGGGGCACAGACAGTAATCCCAAAAATAACAGGATATAGGATGGTAATCATCCTTAATTTCCTATTAGCATAACCTAAAGCTCTGTAAAACCTACACTGTTTTACCATGACTGATCATCATTGAATCTGGTTTGTTAGATCATTGTTTTATATTGATAGATTTTATTCAAAGCTGTTATGATTGATAGTATCAAGTCTGAGAGTATAGGCAACTGCTCTTAAGATGACAAGATTCACTAGAATATCCACTATGGTTTGATTATTACCTGCCTTTGAAGTTTTATACTGTCTACAATGTTTTGTTTTTACTAATATTGTTATGTACTGCTATATTCAATTATACTGCTATATTCAATTATGCCTGATGATATAGACATTCTATTGAAGATAATAAGAAACAACACAGTAATCATTGTAGATCACCTTGTACTGTGGTTTTATACGACTTTTTGGTTTCATGTTTTTATCAGAATTTGTTTTGTTTTGTCTTGCTATGTTTTGTTTTTCCCTCTGATACAGAAAGGATAGAAATACATGTAGAGATTCTTGCATGTGTAGCTGTTTACACTTTCACTGTTTGAATATCTACTTTGTATGCTTTAAGTTTGTAACTTGAACAGCTATTTCTAAGAGGACAATATGTAATTTATCAACTAGTGATTTCTTATTGTTTACATTTTTTTTGAAATTCTGTATGATCTCTACCCTTTACATGCTTTTGTTTCTCTTTAAATAAAAAAAAAAGTAAGTTGTACCGCAAAAGATAAAGAAGCAGAGGAGGAGGACAGAGAGGAGGAAGAGAGGGAATAGCAGCAGCAGTAGTATGTTGGCTGGCTCAGGAAGAGCGGCAGCACATCAGTGCCTGGGCACTAGTGCTAGAGGAGCCGATGCTTCTGCTGCTGAAGTCCCTAAACCAGATCTACCCAGAGTTACCTTCAGCTCCAGGCCCACAGAGCCCCTCTCACTGTGGCTTTGCTCTTGGCTTCTATGGCTTCCAGTGCCTTCCCTCATCTCCTGACTCCTGATCCAAGCCTTTGCCTACAGCCTCTATGCTGACCTTCCACTTAACCCTGCTCCTCCTGAGGACTTTCTCATTTGGTCAGTGGCCACACTTCCATCCTGATTGCTTAGGATAAAAATAGGGAGTCTTTCCAAACTCCTCCCTTGAACACACACTCCCATTTAAATTGTTGACAAGGGGCAGTCATGTGTCACTCAGGACATGCACTGTGCAGCCATCAATGTCTTGTTATTTACACACTTCAGGCAGGAGAGTGCAAGGAGGAAGAGGTGTCTTTTCAAATTTGTGCAAAGGTGTTGAACAGCATAGCAGCAGCATGCCCCTCACCCTGACAGATGCCGTCCACCCCGTGTCCACTACGCTCTGTGAGATCGGGCCCTTTGCCAGTTCTGTTCCCCACTATTTCCAGTGTCTAGTGCAGTAGTCAGGATTTACTGAACATCCAAGATTTTCAAAAGACTCGAGCAATCATTGTTAATGAATGAAAGATACACTGATACTATGCTCACAGAAAAAGTTTATCACCCTTATGTCCATATAAATCCAATGTAATAATATTTTATTATATATTTTACCTATTTTTGAAATTGTATTCCTAGGTGATCAATAAATTTATCAAGGTTTGACAGCTAGTAAGTGGCTCCTATTGCTCCACGGGTCATGTTTCCTAAGCACTATCTTCCCTGGAAAGAACAGTGTTTCTAAAGACAATCACAGCATAATAAGGAAGCTCCACTGTTAAGTAATGAAGAGAAATTACATGCTTTAATGTTTTGTAGCAATGAGTCACAGCATTTATTAATAATCATTCCTTAATAATGGAGAATTACAGCAATCTGTCTTTTAACATTTCATCAAGAAGATAAGGTAATAAACTTAATTTTAAACAAACTGATGAAAAATGTCAAGAAGGGTGGTATTTATAATGAAAACATAGTCACAGGGAAATTAAAATTTAAAGGCTTTATGTATACATTAAAAAGAAGAAGTAGAGGAAATAAGCAATTATAAAGCAGAAAGTTCAGATGAGATGATGCTGATGGTTTTTCCAGCTGTTTAGTTAGGAGAATCTGCAGACTGCTGGAGCTGTTTGGAAGCTCAGATGAGGGCAGATGAGCGTGTCCCATGTTGATCCAGCACATAATGTTTCAGGACTGCATTTTCAAAGGGTGGCAGAACTGCTTTCCAAACTCATGATGTACCACTCACTCACATGTGGATGTCACACGTCCTCAGCTTTGCAGGGCCTGGGAAGGGCCTCTGAACATGGGAAGCAACCACAGAAGCCAAGCAACAGAAGCCAGGCTGTGAGTCACATGCCCACTCCTACAAAGGAAGTGACCCCTCACTGGCCTGGATGTGGTTGGTGACAAAAACCAGCATCAAAACCAATAAAAAAAAAAAAGTGAAAACAGACTGGAAAATTTTGCATAGAAACTAACAGTCCTACCTGAATAAGCAAAAGAATACACACCAAGACACACACACACACGCACACACACAGACACACATAAGGTGACCACATTAGTTTAGTTTTTCCCAACTCTATTACAAGTGATCTCTTCAAAATTACAGTGGAATCACTTAGAAAAATAAGTTTTGGAAACACAGTGTGTGTCCTGCTGGAATTCCTTTAGGATAAGAAAGTCCTTTAACACTGAAACATTGTTTCACACTAGTTGTTATGGACTGAAATGTGTTCTCCCTAAAATTCCTAAATTGAAGCTCTAACTCCAAAAAGACTGTATTTGGAGACAGAATCTTTAAGGAGGTAATGAAGATTTAATGAAGTTCTAGGGATGGACCCTAACCCAGTTGTACTATCTCAGAAGACCCACTTGCCCACTGACATTGTTTGTGACCAAAGGACAAGAAGAAAACTTTCCATATCATAAAGGATTTTTTTCATCTATTCTTATGTGATAAGAAAATTTAATCCCCCCTGATGGTTATGTTTTGAAATTTCATCTTTTTTTCTCTTTGAAATAAAATGGATTTGAAAAAAAAATAGAATAGAATAAAGATTTTTATAAAAAAGAAAATTTAATCAGTTGATTTTTATGGCATACTCTTGCCCCAATTCTCTTTTATGGTCCCAAAGCCCCAACATTCATTAATAGTTAAAGAATCCTTCTCTTGGCGAGGTGAGTTGCAGCTTGCCAGGACAGGCCCTGAAAAGTTTGGGAACATCAATTCTAGTGGCTGGGTGCCGACCAGCCCCCTTAGGACACTGGACTAGGCTCCAGAGGTTCCGAGGACTTGAGTGGGCCTTGCCCAGTGACCTTCATTCAACCAGTAGAGCCAGGCCCACCACACAAGGGGAGCCAAAGCCAAGTGAGTCCCAGTAGCAAAGGGCTCAGGAGGTGATTTCCAACACATCCAGGGAAAGCTTTGGAAATTCATGGGAAACACAGAAATATAGGAAAATGACAAAACGAAAGACCAAAATGCAATCTCAAACCTCCAGCACATCCCAAGAAAACCTAGGAACCATGTACATAGAAGAAAATACTACACATACACCTGAAATGCATGAAATGATATCAACTGAAATAAAGAATAAGAACGGGAAGCTATGAGGGAACTCAAATCAGAAATATTCTCCCAGGTAAAAGAAGAAATGATAAAAGTAGTGAAAGAAATACTGAACGCATCTAAGAAAGACACAGCTAAAAAATTAGAGGAACAAAGCAAAATGATAGACTCCCTGAATGAAAAGTTTAAGAGACAAACAGAATGCATTAAGCAGATTCAAAGAGGAAATCAAAACCTCTAATAAAAGTTGCAAAAACTGTTTCAATAAAAGTGAAGATAGAATCTCAGACCTCGAAGATAAGATTGCAGCTAGTGAAAAGGAAAGGAAAGATCTTCTAAAACTAACAAGAAATCAAGAAATAACAATTCAACAGCTGCAAGATGATGCAAAGAAAAATAATATAAGACTAATAGGGATAAAATAAAAAGAAGGGAACAACACAAATGATATCAAGAGGCTATTTATGGAAGTAATAGGTGAAAACTTCCCAAACATGAGTGTGGAAACTGACATATAGATTAGTGAAGCATATAGAACTCCAAATGCCAAAACAAAACTACACCCAGACATATAATAATAACCATCCCAGAAATCCAACATAAGAACAGAATATTAAAAGCTGTTAGAGAGAAAAGATAGATCACCTGTAAAGGAAAACCTATCAGAATCACAGAAGACTTCTCAACACAAACAACGACATCAAGAAGAACATGAAGTGAAGTTTTTCAGATCCTAAAGGAAAACAACTTCCAACCCAGACTGATGTGCCCTGCAAAACTGTCCTTCAAAATAGATGGAGATATAAGATACTTCCATGACAAAGAACAGCTGAAGAACTTCATGATTATCAAACCAAACCTACAAAGAATACTGAAAGACATTCTAGATACACAGAGGAAAAAAAAAAACACTAAGCAAGACAGACAATTAAACAGAATGGAAGTAAAGATACAACATCAGAAACATAACATGTCAACAATAAACCAATATATGACAGTCATGACCATTAATGTAAATAGCCTCAATTCACCAATTAAAAGAAACAGACTGGCAGAATGGATCAAGAAACAATGTCCATCCATATGCTGTCTACAAGAAACCCATCTAACCCAAAAGGAAACTCATAGAATGAAAATCAAAGGATGGAAAACAATACTCCATGCAACAGGAACTCAAAAAAAAAAGCAGGGGTAGCTATTCTGTTTGCAGACCATGTGAGCTTCAAACCAAGAATGGTCCAAAGAGATAAAGAAGGTCACTACATACTAGTTAGGGGAAAACTGCAAGATGAAGAGATAACAATCTTAAATATATATGCACCAAATTCCAGAGCACTCAACTACACAAATCAAGTAGTAACAGAAATGAAAAATCAAATAGGCAATAACACAATTATAACAGGAGACCTTAACACACCATTGACACAAAGGGATAGATCAACTAGACAGAAAATCAGCAAAGAAATAACAGAACTGAATCACACCTGTGAACAAATGGATTTGATAGATGTATACAGAAGGTTCCATCCAACAACATCAGAATATACATTCTTCTCAGCAGTACATGGGATATTCTCTAAAATAGACCATATATTAGACCACAGAACATATTTAAGTAAATGCAAAAGAATTGAAATTATCCCATGCATGTTATCGGATCATAGCACCATGAAACTGGAAATTAATGATAAAAGTAACTGCAAAACTCCCACAAACACATGGAAATTAAATAATTGAGCAATCAGTGGGTCACAGAGGAAATTAAAGAAGAAATTAAACAATATCTTCAAGCAAACAAAAATACAAATACAACTTACCAGAACCTGTGGGATGCAATGAAAGTGGTCCTCAGAGGAAAATTTATTGCACTGAGTTCCTACATTAGGAAAACAGAATGAACACAAATAAACAACCTGATATCACACCTCAAACATCTAGAAAAAGAAGAGCAAGCCAAGCCAAAAGCCAAAAGAAGGGAGGAAATTATAAAGATCAGAGCAGAAATTAATGCAATAGAGACTAAGAAAACAATTCAAAGAATCAATGAATCAAAGAGTTGGTTCTTTGAAAGAATACATAAAATTGACAAGCCCCTAGCCAACTTAATTTAATAAAGGAAAGAAAAGACTCAAATTCATGCAATACAGAATGAAAAAGGTGACATCACTACCGACCCTTTGGAAATACAGAAGATCATCAACAACCATTTCGAAAACCTCTACTCTCATAGGTTCGATAACACAGAAGAAATGGACAGATTCCTAGAAACATATGAACCACCAAAGCTGGATCAAGAAGATGTAAAACTGCTGAATAACCCAATTTCTGTTAATGAAATTGAAAATGTAATCAAGTCCCTATCAACAAAGAAGAGCCCAGGCCCAGACGGATTCACTGCGGAATTCTACAAGAAATACAAAGAAGACTTAATGCCAACACTCTTCAAACTCTTAAATGAAACTGAAAGGGAAGCAATTCTCCCTAAGTCATTCCTGAAAGCAAATATCACTGTAGTACCAAAACCTGAGAAAGACCCAACTAAAAAAGAGAACTACAGGCCAATCTCCCTAGTGAACATAGATGCAAAACTTCTCAATAAAATATTGGCAAACAGGATGCAGCAAATCATCAAGAAGATTATACACCATGACCAAGTGGGAATCATCCCCAGGCATGCAGGGATGGTTCAACATACATAAATCAATAAATGTAAATCACCGTATCAATAGAGCCAAAAGCAAGAATCACATGATCATTTCTATAGATGCAGAAAAAGCTTTTGATAAGATCCAACACCCATTCATGATAAGAACCTTACAGAGAATTGGAATAGATAGTCTTTACCTGAATATGATAAAGATCATCTATGACAAACCAACAGCCAGTGTCATATTGAATGGCCAAAAACTGACATCCTTTACCTTGAAATCAGGCACAAGACAAGGATGTCCCTTATCACTGCTCCTATTCAATATAGTACTGGAAATACTAGCCAGAGCAATTAGACAAGAGAGAGAAATAAAAGGGGTAAAGATAGGAAAAGAAGAAGTTAAATTATCATTATTTGCAGATGACATGATACTCTACATAGAAGACCCCCAAACCTCTGTAGAAAGACTCCTAGATATAATAAATAAATTCAGCAATGTAGCTGGATACAAAGTCAATACTCAAAAATCAATAGCATTCTTATACACTAACAACAAAATCACTGAGAGAGAAATAAGAGAAGCCACACCCTTCACACTAACATCCAAAAAAATGAAATACCTAGGAATTAATCTAATGAAAGATGTAAAGGAGTTGTACAAGGAAAATTATAATGCCCTGAAAAAAGAAATCAAAGAGGACCTCAGAAAATGGAAAGACATGCTTGTTCATGGATAGGAAGAATAAATATTGTGAAAATGGGCTTTCTCCAAAAATTGTTATACAGATTCAATGCAATCCCAATGAAAATACCACTAACATACCTCATAGATCTAGAGAAATCACTCCTAAAATTCATCTGGAACCAGAAGAGATCTAGAATAGCAAAGGCAATTCTAAGCAGCAAAGCCAAGGCAGGAGGCATCACAATCCCTGACTTGAAGTTATACTACAAAGCTACTGTAATAAAATCAACATGGTACTGGAATAAAAACAGACCTGAAGATCAATGGAATAGACTAGAAGATACAACTACGAACACACTCAACCACCTTCTCTTTGATAAAGGGGCCAAGCATGTTCACTGGAAGAATGACAGTCTCTTTAATAAATGGTGCTGGAAAAACTGGCTATCCATGTGCCGAAAACTAAAATTAGACCCATGCCTATCACCATGTACTAAACTAAAATCCAAATGGATCAAATATTTAAATATTAAAACAGAAACACTAAATCTGTTGCAAGACAAAGTAGGTAAAAATCTTGAAGACATAGGGGTAGGTAGAGAATTCATGAACAAGAACCAAACTGCACGGGAAATACTTCCCAGAATCAGTAACTAGGATCACATCTTATTAAAGAGTTTCTGCATGTCTGAAGAAATCTCCAGCAGAGTGAAAACAAAACCCACAAACTGGGAAAAAATCTTAGAGAACTGTCCGTCAGACAAAGGACTTCCATCTAGAATTTATAAAGAATTAAAAAAAATCAGACCTCCAAAATTCAAAGACCCAATCCAAAAATGGGCATCCGAGATGAACACACAGTTCTCAGATGAAGAAATACGAATGGCAAATAAATACATGAAAAAATGTTCATCATCATTGGTCATTAGAGAAATGCAAATTAAAACCACACTGAGATTCCATCTCACTCCAGAAAGAATGGCCAGGATCAACAAAACTATCAACAACAAATGCTGGAGAGGCTGTGGGGAAAAAGGAACTCTTCTGCACTGTTGGTGGGAGTGTAGGCTGGTGCAACCACTGTGGAGGTCCATCTGGAGATTCCTCAAAAAGCTGGGGATGGAGGTCCCATTTGACCCAGCTATTCCACTCCTAGGCATATTCCCAGAAGATCTGAAAACATCTTACCACAGTGATATATGTGCACCCATGTTTATAGCAGCACAATTTGTAATAGCCAGATCTTGGAAACAACCTAAGTGCCCATCAACTGAGGAATGGATAAAAAAGTTGTGGTACTTTTATACAATGGAGTACTACTCAGCTATAAAGAATGATCACATTGAGATATTTATAAATAAATGGATGCAACTTGACACCATACTCATAAGTGAAATAAATCAAACTCACATGTATAAATACTGTATAGTCTCCCTAGTGTAAGAAATGGTAAGAGTACAGAAGATTTTATGGTAATCATGGTTCACCATTATACTGCTTTAAAGTCTTATGTTTTCATTCATTGGTTGGAATGGTTTTATTCTGTTTTGTTTGATCTTAATATATGTGATCGTACGAATAGTTATTTTGAAGGCAAGACAATATGGCAGCCAGTGTTGATTTGGTATCATCTTGCTCTGAAGTCCTACCATGCTCTTTTCTGTTACCATTGGTTCTATCACATTGTGTCTTATTGGATTTTAGTATGTATCATAGTAAAAACAAAATTTTTATGGAAAATGAGATAATATAGCAGCCATTGTTCATCTTCTGTTATTTGGTTCAGAATTCCTTGCAATACTTTCATTCTCTTGAGTGGTTTTATTCTATTTTGTTATGTTTGACATTATTGTGTGTAAAGCTAAGCTCAACTATTTCAAAGAAAGAGACATTATGGTAGCTACTGTTAATATCCAATTGTCTTGTTGTGAAGTGCTGTGTTGCTTATCTTGTTCTGTTCTGATCTGCTTAAATCTGTCCTCTTTTGTTTTATTCTCTTTAAAATAAAAAAAAATTTTTAAAAAGAATCCTTCTCTTTCATAAAAAGCAGTGGAAAGAACATGACTAGAATTCATTGTTTTCAGGATCTGAAATGTGACCCCCTTTTTCAGAGTTCCTGAGGAAATATTTTTCTAAATTTGAACCAGCATGTTTCTGTTCAAAGAAACAAACACAGTCTTACTCCTTATTGAACTTTCTTCAGATGATATCAACGAATTATGGCTAAACAATTTCTGTTCTTGGAATGGGGGGCAGAGTTTAGAATATGTCTTTTCAAGCACAATTTGGGTCGGGGCAAAAACTTTTGTGACCTATCTATGTCAGAGTTTGTGGGGGTGGAAGTTCCAGTTTGTTCTGACAGGATGAAAGGAATTGTACCAACTGGGGGCTAAAAGGATTTTTCAATCTATGATACATTCCAATGCTATTTTGGTTACTACGTGGTCTATTTTGCAGAAAGTTCCATGGGCTGCTGAAAAGAATGTGTTTTTGTTGTTATTGGGTAGGCTACTTTGTAGATATCTATTAGTCCATTTGTTCAGAGGTATTGTTCTACTCTGCTGTTTCTTTGTTGGTTGTTTGTCTAGTGGATCTGTCTACTTGTGTTGAGAAGTTGAGGTTCCCCCACTATGATTACGTTTATGTTTATCTGAATTTCATATCCAGTTATACCTGTTTAATATAGCTGTGTGTGCCATTCTTTGGTGCATGTGGGTTACTAATTGTTATCTTTTTCTCTTGGATTGTTCACTTAACCAATTTATAGTGACTTTTGCTTCTCTTGAGCAGTATTTGCTTGAAGCCCACTCTGTCTGAATGTCAGACAAATACAGCTGCTTTTTTTTTTCAAGTTTTCATTGACTAGAATATTGTTTTCCACTCTTTGATTTGTACTCTATCAGTTTTGGGAGGGCTAAATACATTTCTTACAAACAGCATTCTGTTGTATTTTGTTTCTGGATCCATTCTACCATTTTGTGTCTTTTGATTGGTGAACTGAGCCCATTCATACTGAAAGTTATCACTGATAGATAACTGACTTATTCTTGCATTGCCTCATTTCCCTGTTGCTGATTCCCCATATTCCCCTTCTACTTAACAATGTTGAAAAGATTAATCTCCAATTATCAGAAGGTCTTCGTTATGCAGAAGTGTTACCATAGTAACATTTAATAGCATTTCCTCCAGACCTTTAGTGGCAGAATTAAACATGTCCAAGGCATTAGCCTATGTGATCCTCTGAAGATTCCTGGCAACAGATACTCACTTAATACAGGGACTATGAGAAGGGTAAGTGTCTGATGAAGTTCACATAACAGAACAGGTGGCAGATCTGTGATTCAAATCCAGGTCCTCTGAAGCCACATAGCTGATCTAATTTCTTAGATTCCTTTCTTGGGAACTTATCTAAGCCACTTATCAATGATCATTTCCTTCTGTAAAATAGTGACAGCCTTCAGCTATTAAGAGTGAAAGAAAATATGTATATGTTAAGCTAACATGAAAGCAAGTTTTACATCAAACTACACTATCTTACCAGGCATGGTGGTACACACATGTAATCCCAGCATTCTGGAAGACTGAGGCAGGAGGATTGCAAGTTCAAGTTCCAACTCAGCACCTTCGTGAGAACTTGTCTCAAAATAAAACGTTTAAAAGGTCTGAGGATGTAACTCAGTGCAAATAGTTTAATCCCCTACTCCCTCCAAAAAATGTCACCTATGCAATATTGATTAGTAATTAAACACAAAAAGTAGTCACATAGTCCATCCCTGAAGCTGGGCAGATCTTTCTTTGCCTTTGGCTCACCAACAAGCTCTGCGTGACAGGTCTACACAGAGGCTGGCATGAGCAAGTGCCAGCAGAAGAGCTGGCTGGATTTCTGCTGGATCACATTGCAGAGGTCCCTGCAGGGCTCAGGGAAGCATGGTGCTTTCCAGTAGAGCCCAAGGCCTAATGCTGTTAGAACTGGCAGATTCTGTACCTCACTCTCTCAAGCGTGAAGGAGATTTTTTTTAATAAATTAATTTTAAAAAACCTTTTTAGCTAGCCATGCATCTTGAATATAAGCCATGTCACCAATTTTTTCTAAAAATTATTTCTAACATCCTTTCTGCTCATTAACAAACTTTCTGGAGTAGATTTCCCAGTGTTATGAAGATGTTATTGCCATCTCTGAAGTGTAGATTCCTCATCTGAATCCTTCAGATGATAGTAATTCCCTGTATTAATCAGCAATCTGCAGAGAAAACACGCCAACAGTGTGTCTCCATGTGTGAGGGGAGCTAGTTATTAAAGGCACTGGTTCATGCAATTGTGGAGGTTTGGAAAGTTCAAAGTCTGATGGGGGACTCCATAGTCTGGAGATTCCGGGATCAAATGCAGCTCAAATCCAAAGGCATCCTGCTGGTGAACCAGGAAGAGCTGATGCTACATAGATGAAGCTTGAAAGCCAATGGTCACCAACAGGCAGAATTCCTCAATGGGTGGAAACACTCCATCTTCATTCTATAAGGCCTTCAACTATTTAGATAAGGCCCACCCACCCACAGTAGGGAGAGGTTCGGTAGTATCCAAAGTCCACTTATTAAAATGTTAACCACCTGCTAAAAGCACTTTCACTGACAAACATCCAGAATAATGTTTGACCAAGTATCTGGGCACTGGGTCTCAACCAAGTTAGCAAACAAAGTTAAGTATTGTACTCAATTAAAGCATCCACTGCATTATGCTGTTTATTATTTTAAATACATTTCTACACTATTCTCAAGAGGGTAAACTAAACTGTAACAAATACTGTACATGCACCCTAGTAAAACTGAACATCTTAAAGGGTAAGTTAGCTTCTCTCTTGGGTAACAAGGAGTACAAGGTGAGGTCTGCAGGCCAACTGCTCTCTCTTCAGGGAATCGGTGTGACACCAAGGCAGAGCAGCTTTGCAGACGTTAGCACAGCTGCCAGGTCTGTTGCAGCCACTGCAGGTTGCCATGGGGAAGAACGCTGGGGTGGGGTGTACAGAGGTTCTCTCCACCAGGCTTCCAGGTGCCCACATCTCTGCAAGAGACATGTGACAGTGCCAACAGAGGTGGCCCTCAGCAAAATAGCAGGTGACTCATGGTCTCCGTGCTACACCCTCAGGATAATGCTGATGGTGGCACAAGGTAGGAGCCATCAATAGATCACCTCCACATTTGTGTGTCCTGCTTAATTTTTCTCAGAGCACTTTTCTCTCCTTAAAAGCATCTTGTTCATTTACTAGTTTGTGTATCTGGGTTTGCAACAAGCAAAAGGAAGCCAAATTGTTCTTCAGCCTGTGGGTTTGGTCAGAAAGATTTCAGTGTCCCTTCCACTTAGTGACCCTGTGACCTTGGGATGTTGTTACACTCTTGAAGTCTGTTTTTGCCTGCACTAGGGGATGATCTCTGAATTGAATGTCATGGTGGGGTGCCCAGATAGTCCCACTGTAGCTTGAAGAACTTGCCTCCAGCCTCTAGGAGCAGTGACAGCTGATGTCACTTGCTTAGCCTCGCACATCCTCCCAAGGACATCTGACATCCCATGATCATTGATGGGGTGTGGAGGACATAAGGCTGAGGGCCCTTGCCCCAATGCAGGCCAACTCTGAAGGGCCATCTGGTCCTAGAGCTCCTGTGGGGCCAGACACCCACTGCAAGGCTACTTTCGCAGTATCGGTCTCTGCACAGTGCCTCCCTCCTGTTGCCCTCCAGGACCCTCAGCCTTCACTGCCATGGGCACTCATCCAGAGGCCTTCCACAGTAACCCTCCTGCACACACGTCTCCCTCCCAGAGGACCTAAGCACAGCTCCTATCTCACAGGCATCTGCAGAAGAGAGAAATAAGCCCAGCCAATAAGCTCCGCAAATAAGCTGCAGAGCACAGCATAGTGTGCAGTAAGCACTCGATGAATTACTGGGTTGAAAGAATAAATAATGTTTTGTCCATTCCATAAATAAAAACTGCAAAACAAGAGAGGTTCCAAGAACATCCATCCTGGCAGAAGCTTATCTATATCTAAATTATATTAAGAACAAAATTTAAAAGAAAATAGGCAAGGTGATTTGTAATATTTCAACACCATTTCTTTTCTGGTCCCAAAACTCTTCATCAGGCCTGGATCCAGCTGCAAACTGTGCAACAAGAAAAATATGAAGTCACCATTCTGGAAAACTGTGATTTTTTTGCCCTAACTTTAGACCAGTTATGTTATTTTTCATATCAGTCTGGCAAACATTGAGATGTGAATGACAGGCAATTCTGCCCATTTCTTTCTTGGAAACCTCCCAGCCATGTTTGATGTCTTACATTTCCCCTCAGTTGTGATCCTTGCAGCAGACTTGGTAAAGATGCAGAATGCTTTCCATCTGTATGACCTCACTCGCACGGGGTGACAGATACAAACCCTGGGGAGCCCTGGCCGGCCGCAGGCTGTCTGCCTCCACACCCAGCATTTGCTGGCTCCTTCTGCAACCCTGTCTCCTCTTTAAGCCTTGACTGATCACTTTAGGGTTTGTTTGTCACAGTAGCACTTCTTATGCTGAATGTGAAGAGAATATTACACTCATTAACTCTCCGGGGCACTCCAAGAACTTTTTTTAAAGAATCACTAGGAGAATCACTGGCCCAGAGCCGAGGCCAGAGGGCAGCTCATGGGCCTCCTCTGCATTCCTCCCCCACCACAGCTGCAAATGTGCATCCAGCCCACGTGGAACAGGCACTGTCACCACCTCAAGGACCAAGCTTCTCCAATAGAACAGCAGAGAAACGTCCCGGGATGTCATCATTTGTGCAGGGCCCCGCGGCCCCTCCAGCAGGGCTGTGATTCAGCAGGGTGAATAACCTCCTCAGGGATGCCTCCACAGTGACATCAAACACAGTGGCAAGGAATTGCTTTCCTCAGCACAAAATGATGGCTACATGAAGAATATTCTTCCGCCTTTTCGTGTGTCACTCCTAACACTGCTTTTACCGTTATATCTGAGGAGAGGACACTTGGAAAGCTGGTGTCATTTGTCAAAGATATGTTGAAAGTCACTCTCGAATGCCTGTGTTTTGTCTCCTCTTACCAAGACACCTCGCTTAGTTTTAATATGTGTCATCCCCTCAAAAAGGTACCATCTGGAAAACTTTCACCCCTAGAGTCTCAGTATTTCCTCTCTCTGAGGGGCACAGATAAAGATTTCACATTAAATGGTTCCTATAAAAGACTCTGAACAAAGGCTATTGTTTATAGGGAACATTCATTTGTGCTGTATCTCATCATCTACTGACTGAGGAGTTTATTGGTCCATATCTCTGGCCAAAGGCAGAGACAGAGGTAGATTTCAGCCACCTGGAAATCTATTATCGCGGAGCTAATGCCTGTGCCTTTCACCTCTATAGATCTGGTTTCGCCCTGTCGGTTAAAAGTGAGTTGGGTGGTCTTATCTCACCCACACTGATGACCAGTGATGCAGGTCAGTCTAGCAAAGTGCCATTGCTTGGGAAATGCTTTTAGTAGGAGTCAACCTAGGCAAATGCTCTGTTCTGCTAAGCATGTTTCCTTCTCAGCTCTGATCCCTGCTCACGCTAACTCTGCAAAATGATAAAGTAGAAAGGGTTACTCTGCAGGTGTCGTGAGCCCAGAGTGTAGAGTGGAAAGATAGACATAGCAGTGGGATAAGGGGTGAAATACCTGCGCCCTGGTCCAGGCCAGCCTTCAGCAAGTACTGCCTCGGCCCCTCGGTGTCTTTCTCTGTAAAGTGGGGCTAACAACCACCTCCACGTCTTGAGGGATGTGGGAAGAGAAGAGCTCATGGCCAGGAAAAGCTGTAAATCATTTACAAATGACAGAACTCCTGCTATCTTTTCTAGCATTTGTTTTCATTTCTGGAGTTTTACACAAGCCCAGCACCCTGCTTGACCCTCCCCGCAGCCCGACACAGCGCCTCGGCCTGGGCCTTGCCCGCTCCCGCTGTATCAAGGAATTTTCTAATTTCCCTTCCCACCACATCTGATCCCTGCTAGGTGTCAGCTGAGAACCTTATATTCCCTGTAATGCTGTGAAAGAAAGGGCTGCCAAGTACTCTGTCAATGAACCTGAATTTCCCAGAGCAGTTTCAGTACTGGCAGAGGATGGCTAGGAACCGAAAAGCTTAAAAGGGTAACAATTTTCAAATGTTGGAGAAGGGGATTTCCTGATATTATTCCAGGAAGCAGGCTGGGTAGTTCAGTGCCAGCTCAGTCCAAGGGAACATAAAGACTGGTGTGTACCCACATCCCAAACTCCATGCCTCAAAGCAAGGAAATTGTCAGCAACTTGCCTCACCTGTGATGCTAACAGAACGACATCACGGAACCTCCTGCCGGTAGCAAATGAATTGTTCACCCTTTTAATTCTCTTGTATTACTTCAGAAACAGCAGTTGGCTGAATTGGAATCAGACTCTTTTTTAAGCCCACTCAAAATTATCCACCTGAAGATTGCTGGTGAATGTATTTTTTTAAATCCAAATAAGTTGCTCTGCACATCCGTCAATGATTCTGGGTCTCTATCCTTTAGTTTCAATTTGGTTTATTCTCAAGAAATGCAAGCTAGGAATCGTACAGACCCGAACCAAACCAATAGAGAGATAACTGTTTTATCCTAGCAAGTGCTCTTGACCCTAATGATTTTTTGTTTATTGTTTTGTTTTGTTCATAGTACTGGGGAATGAACCCAAGGCCTTCACACTGACTACATCCTCAAACTTTTTTCATTTTTGTCTGTCTTTAGGCAGGATTTCACTAAGTCACCTGGGCTGAAGTTGAAATTGAAATCTTCCTGTCTCAGCCTCCCAGAGTGCCACCTCAGCCTCCCAGGTGCCTGGCAAGGGAAATGTTTTTACATAAATCCCTGTACTGCGTACCCCCAGGGTACCCTACTTCACTGCCATCTCTACCCCTAGCCCAGAAGATCTAAGGTCATGCCATCAAAGTCAGCCTTTCAGAGCACAGTTCTGGGGGGGGAAACAGAAAACTTTAACCCCTGACCTCAGTTTGCCATCCTCACTCACACCTATTCCTGAACCATATTTTACTAAAAAGCTCATTGCTCAGGTTTTAGGAGAAAACTTCCAAGGAGAAACCCAAAGAGTTCAAGCTCTGACAGGAGACAGAGGAGGGGTTCAGCTGCTCCCTCTGGGGAGGGGCATGTGCAGACACCTGGACAGGAAGGGACGAGCAGGTGAGGCTGCTGTCTGTGTGTGGATGGGCCCCGGACGGCCTTTGCAGCACCAATGACAGCTGCACCTGGACTTTCCTTAGTGTCTCAGCCTTTGCTCTGCATTGACAATAATAATTGAGTTTATTCAAAATCCAGGTTATCACCTCCCCCACCCAGAAATGGATCAATGGGTCTGTATTCGGGGATCTGCATTTTTCAACCAGGGTCTCATGTATGCTTGGCAAGTACTCCATCACTGAGTCATACTCCTAGCTGGCAGAGAGGGATCCTGCCTTTTTACCCAGAATAATATGATCAGAGAGCCTCAGCTTGAGACCTTCTGGCCACTGATCTTGTTAAATAGGCAATGAGTGAGGCTGAGTTGAAAGCACTGGGCTTTGTCAATGGGACTCGGATGTGCGGGCTGGAACCCTAGGGGAGGGTACGCATGACAACACCAGAAGGGAGCTGGGTGACACGGGACACACCTGGAATCCCAGCAACCAAGAGGCTGAGGCAGGAGGCTCCTCACAAGTTTGAGGCCAGCCTGTGCCACATAGTGAGATCGTGTCTCACAAAAAAACTAAAAAATGATGCCAGAAGGGTGGGATGTTACTCAAGAGAATTCAGCTGGCATGTGTAGCTACATGATGTGTGTGTGATATGTAATCATTGCCGTTAGGGGGTTTTAAAGACAAATGCCATGAGGTTCAACTGCTCAAACAGCTGAAAGCGAGGGGAAAGTGTCTGAGAACTGTACCCATGAGCAACGGCACTGACCGCTCAGGAAGAGTAACTGTACTGGGCTTAGTGAGATGATACAGGAACCCCATTTCTGTATTTTTCTTCACTCCAACGAGATATGAATAGTGTTTACAGTGTGCTTGGTGTTGTACAGAGAAGGGATTCTAATTTATCCTGTCAACCATCTCAAAATGGAATATTCCAGTGATGATTTCTGGGGGAACTCAATTTTGAAGGTGCTCAAACGTAGTAGTGAGTATCCAAAACACTTTTCCTAGTATTTCATAAGAGATACCTTATATTTTTCTGAGTTCAGACCTTATAAGCCAATATTGAATGCTACTATGTAGGTTAGAAACCTTTTAGTAAGCTGTAAGGTAAAACAACAGCAGGGGGCTGTGATGGTAAAAAGACAGGAAATTTCACTGCAGGGGACCCTCTCACTCTTTGGTTATATGCAAGCAGCTAACATTTTGCTTAATCTAGAGTCAAATTCATTTTGCAATTTAAGTCTTTCTAAATGTTCTGCTCCAGATCTCCCTGAAAAGCACAAAACACTACATCTGCCATTGAGTCACATGCAATGTCAGGTTGAATTTTTGTATTTTAATGATTTTATTTTGGTCCCAGAAAAAAAAAAATGAAGCAAGAAAGACAGAGGAGCTGTCAGAAAAATGAACACATTCCAAAAGCCAAATAAACTGGCTCCCAAAAAAAGCATCACTTTCTTTGTTGTTTATCATATGCTAAAGTGATTTGCATATTGTTATTGAAGGTGGAAATTTCCATTGCTTTTCCATCATCCCAAAGACAGTGACTTCCCCCCCCCCCGATTCTGCTTTGTTGCTATGGGAACAATGATATACAGTAGGACAAAGAACAAAGGTAACAAACCTGAAACAGAAATATTAACAGAGCAGTCATCTGAAAAGAGCATGTTTTCTTTCCAATCAAAAAAAAAAAAAAAAAAAATATATATATATATATATATATATATATATGTTATAATGTGTACTAGTTATAACTTGGTCTCACATGAATAATATAATAAAGGCATTTTAGCCATATGTGTTCCAACTGATCTTGTGTTTTAAAATCTGAAATTTTTTGAGGTTAGGAGAATAACTCCTGGATTTCCAGAAAGAGTCCCAAGTGGGTTGGCCTTAAAAACCTGAATATTTTAAAACCTGAATAAAAAATCATAAATTACATGCTACAGAGGCTGAATTTGATTCACTGACTTACCCTCTCAAGTGTTAAATGACATTTAGCTTTGCCTATGTAAAAAAAAAGGGGCAGTTTAAAACTTGCCGTGCCAAGTTTGTAGAAATCCTTCCGGATCCATCTCATTCACTGCTATAGCCCCAGTTATCAAAAGCAGAAGTCAACCTGGAAGTCAAACTAAGTTGCGTGTTCAAGACAAGTACAGTGTCTTGCGCTCTCTAAATCTTTGTTCCCTTCTCTGGAAAATAACATGACACCACTTATGTCACAGAGTTGTGTGAAGGTTTGGCCTGATAAAAATTTTGGCACATATTGGGCATTTAATAAATACAGACAAGGTGGTATTAACACTGATTTTCTCATCATGCTCCTGGCTGAATGGAGGAGACAGTTTAGAGGATCCTAAACTGTGGGTGGCTGGACATTTAGGAGAAAAGGATCTGGGCTTGGCCTAAAGCTTTCTGTAAATAGTCCATAAAATGGGTTATCCACACAGGCAGATAATCAAACATTGGCTGTACACGGAGCGCTTCCCCCATCCACCCAAGATAAAGGCGCTGGTAGGCAGGCTAATTCCAGCTTGTGGCTTGACACTGGGCTCTGGCGCTGTTGGCTTTCCTCACAAGCTCAACCCTTCAGAGCACAGAAGTATCAAATTATGATATCCGCCCTGTGGCAGAGGCAATTTGGGAGCAGTGCGCTCCTCCCTCCTCCTCTCTGCCAGCGTCCAGACTGCTAACTACTTGGTGCCAGTGGTTACGGGTGATTCCATTTCCAGAAATGCAATGCAGCTGGAAAATATTTTTTGTCACGGTGGAAAAAGCCTGCACTGTTAGGTATGTTTGCAGCAAACACAGGAAGCCATTATGATCCATATAGAAATTAACTCTAATGCAATGTAAAGCGAATGATTTAACAATCTCAGAAGAGGAACTAAAGGTAACATCCATATCTCACATTATCATTTCTGATTACTGACTGTCAGGAAAACTGGTCCTCTTCACTACGAATGTAGCTAAGTGAAATTAGAGGTTGTTTGGAATCACAGACTGAGAGGTTCTGGGGTTCTGGCTATTCAATTCCTGTAAGTATTTTATGAAAAACAGAGAAAATAAGCACACAGTGACTCTGATATTTTGTTGCTTCTATTTTTACCACATAAATGTGTTGGAGGACCTCAAAACCAGGAATTCATTCAAAAGGTCTAAACAGGCCACACTTAGTCCCTTTTCCTTCCTGGTTCGAGAACGCCTAGTTCAATATAGATTTACAGTATTTGGAATGAATCCTCTGCTTACTGGGACCAACCTTGAGTCATGAAATGTAACAAGCACTCTTTGCATTATCTTGTTTGTTCCTCACAGTAGCCCCAAAGTTGGCATGGGGAGGGGGCAGAGGTACTGGGACTTGAACCCAGGACCTCACGCTTGCCAGGATGGTATGTTGCTTTTGTAAAAGAAGAAACCAAGGCTGGGAGAAGCTAAAATCATTTAAGGACAAAAAATGAGAAATTGCTAGAAATTTCTAGAGCCAGGATAAATCTTTTGACTCCAGTCCAACTGTTCTTTCTGCGAGCACGAGGATGCCAAATTGAACTTCTTTGAAAGTTGGAAGTGAGATCTTCCCATAACTTTGGTAAGGGTCACTCGGTTGGCCTTTGATTGCCAGGATGTCACATTAAATTCCTTCCACTATCGTCTATGACAATGGTTCCAATTCTAGTGAGTGAGTGCTTAATACAGATACATAGTCATCAATCTCAACCAGCCTATTAAAGTGCCCAAGGAAACGAATGGACAGCTACAGGCTCTGAGCGATTCCAGTGTGTTGAAAATCAAAACATGAGAGATTATAACACATGATAATGATTTGCATACACTTACTACTACTCTTCTTTTTATGACAACACAGAATTGGGAGTACTGATTATATTACCAAAGCATCGTTAGGAATGACATATTTTCAAATATGACCGGATAAGTTTAAGTACAGTTGACTTATACAACCAATAAAACCCTTTGGGTAGGGGAAAATTGTGATGTTGTACTCTGTATACATGGTTCCTATACATGATTGCCTCAGTGGTAAAGAATGTCACTTCCTGACTGACCCAAGGACATCAGGAGATTTAGGAGATCTTTATATATATTGATACAGTCTTTAATATCTATTGCTTGTATCTTGGTATCTTTTGATATAAATATGGTTATGCATATACCCATTATATAATAAATATATATTATATCATTTGCATGTTACAAATTACATAATTAATATGTTATAGTCATTGTATATATAATATATATATACAAAGACCAAAGGGGAGGCCTTGACTTGAACTCCTAACCTCAAAAAGATTGTTAGAATCTATTCCAAGATTCCTTAAGAAAATTTCCAGCACAGCAAACTTTAAATGAACCTACATGGTCAGTCGCAACTCTTGCTGCACTTAATGTAATTAGGCAAGTTTTAATGTCTAAAATTATTTTGCAAACAAATTAGTTATGGTAGAAATGAAGATTAGAGAGAAAAAAATTAGGTCTCAGAAAGTAGCTATTGTGTACCAGTTACAATATTTTTTTTCTAATTTTGGTTTGTTGTTTGCTGTTGTTTTGGGAGGTTTTTTGTTCCTTTTTGTTCTGAAGTTTCATTATTTACTGGGTCCTTAATTTTGGCAGTTTCCTCCAGTGCCTTGCTATAATTCTCTGAGCTAATCTTTTAGAGTTTTCTCTTACTCTGATGATTTGAAATCACTAAAATTGAACTGCCCTTTTCCTGAAGTCCTGTAAGCTAAAGGTGAACAACTTATAGATCACTTTTAAGATTTAGGTACATTTAATTAGGATATTCCTAATTTTTAATGAGAAGTTATGGCTTTAATTTTTATTGTTAACTGTGAATTTTTCAAGTATATGAAAAATATACTCACACTCACTCTATTGAATAGATACCAACATTTTGCCATATTTAACACAAGCCTCTTTAGTTTTAAGGAACAAAACATAAATACAGCTAAAATGGAAATCATCCCCCATTCTTTCCCCTCTTTTAAGAAGTAACCACTATGCCATAATTAGTATGTATTATTCATATGCATAATTTAGAAGATCTGCTATTTATGTCTTTAAACCATATACTATTTATATATTTAAACCCATATACTATTTTTAGAGTACAGAGTGGTATTATGCTATACATGTCCCCTTGCAATTTTTTTTTACTCTAAGATTTAGCTGTTTTAGTACATGTAGACCTAATTCAGTTATTTTAACCACCATGTATGACTCTGTGATATAAATATAACGCAGTATATACATTCCTCTACACCACTGGGGCCTAACTCAAGCATAGGTCAGAATTACCTGGACTCCTCAAAGTGAAATATTTATGTAAATGAGTGTGGCTGTGTCCTATAATATTTTTCTGTGGACATAAATCTGGCATTCCACACCACTTTTTACATGATATAATGCACTGCTTGTCTTTAACTCTCTTTGAGCTTTTGTAAATGTATTCTATTCTTTTAGCCACAGAAGGAGTTAGTTGGTTGATTCCAGCCCTGGGGCTGTATTAGCAAGGTGCTGCTGCAGTTAGTTGAAGGCTGGGCCATTTCTCCTGGGTTACTGTTGCATACAGTGTCCCTGAGCATTGGAGAAGCCCACATAAATGTTAGAATGAAATAACTGAGTCACAGGCAAGCTGCACCTCCTTTGCTGGCTGTTACAAATTCATACTGCCACCCACCACCAACAAAGCCAAGTTCCCCTAGGAGCTTGAGCACCCCAAAGGCAGCAGGCTCTTTGCAGCTCCCCTGTGAGGTGATGACTCCTGCATTTCCCCTGAATCCAGAAGGCAGTTGCTGGGCATTTGCCTCTTCATGGTTTTCCCATTGTTTCAAATTACTGTGAGGTGAAACCCTTTAATATAGTCTAGACACCTCTTGCTTATTAAATTTTAGAAATTGAAACAAAATTTCCAGTCTGAGATTACTTTTTAACTCACATATAGTGCCTTGTCATGTAAAATTTTACTGACTTTAAGGTAGTCAAATGTATAAATCTCTTCCTTTGTGATATGTTCCTCATATGTCTTATCTAAGAAATCTCCAACTGGGCATGGTGGCACACACCTGTAATCCCAGCACTTCAGAGGCTGAGGCAAGAGAATCTCTGCAAGTTCAAGTTCAAGTTCAAGGCTATTCCATATGATAAGACCCTGTCTCAACAAAGAAAAAAAAAAAAGAAAACTCTTTGCGTTCCAAATTCTTAAAATTATGATGATCCACATTTTCTAAAGGCTTCTAAATTATGATTTTCATATTTAGCTCTTCAGTCTACTTGTATACTCTTCCTCTCCTCCATCCAGAATATGAATTAAAATATTATCTATGTTGAGTTATAATTTCACTTCTGTTACCTGCATTAACTACAAATTTATATATAGGGCTTTTTTAACGAGGAAAAAAATTCTACCAAAAATTTATATTAGAAGCATAGACAGAGAAAAAAAGTTAGCAAGTTGCAGGGTAAGTAATAAACAATAAGAGTTCTGTGATTCTTGTCAGTAAATACCAGCAAACCAAGATTCTTGTCAGCAATACCAGAAAATGTCAGTTGAAAAGCAAAATCTTCAGCCACATTAGATTTCCCATGTAACTTTGTGATGGGACAGAGATTAAACTATAAGTAACAGCTTTAAATAGGATTCCTCCAGAAAATACAGATAAAGTTAGGGTGATCTCTCCAAAAACAGGAGGCTCATAGCTGGATTGGAACATTCCGCAGGTCAGTAACAGCAGACATGCTGTAAGTGTAAAACCTCAGAAGCTGACTGGCCAAGCAGAGAATCAGGTGGACCATAGTTATGGGGTCACTGAAGACAGACATCCAGAGAGACCAAACATACTCTACTTGGGCTTCTTTCTGAGCTTAACAGGAAGTAAAATAAAAAGGCAAAGTATGGTCCCTGAGGAAGCACCCAACTATCTCATACTACTACTGACTTTTGTCAAAGTATTAAGCGAACCATATAAAACTGTCATGTCTCTAAGAAAAGTGGTTGACAACCTTCACTTTCATGTAACTTGACATAGTAGAAAAACATAGTATCAAGTTGACAATTACACAGGAGTCTCTTGCTCAAAGCTAGTCATAATGGAATTTTCTCTTCTGTTCCAAGGAAGCTCACAAATACGGGAATTGCTGACTCCCTACTCCTATGTCATCAGCGTCCTGCAAAACTGAAAGTTTAGTTTTCTGATACTAAATGAGGGAAGTCCCTGGCTCAGACACTCGGTGACTTCCTTCTGCAGCTGATCAGGATTATGGTCCCAGGAACATAGTTCTAAATTCCCTTGTCCAAATCTGTCCTCTCTAACCCATGAGCGACACTTGCCTTGGAAAAGGCTTCCCATTCTGTTTTCCTATCCTCTGCCACTGGATTACCCTGGAAATGAGATGGGAAGACTATAGAAATTAACTAAAATCATCTGTTATACTAAACAAAGCATCTGGGGTCTTTCAGAAAGAACCAAAACAACAAATTTTTACTCTCGGGACACTCAGTGAAGCTACCTCCTAAAGAATTTTCTTTCATTTGCCTTTTTCAAATGTTTCATACCAAACCCCAGCTCAAGGGCCAACTAGATGTTCATTCTTCCAGCTGTCCCTGCTGCAGTAAAAACTCCCAGCTTCTCTACACACAGGGATTTCCCACTGTGAGGCCAGGAAATCAGCTTATATTTGTTCACCAGGGAAAGGTAAGGAAGCCCAGTGATCTGTGTATCCCTAACTTGGATTCCAAGGTACACCCTTTAGGCTGACTTATAATCAGTTTTAGATTTTTTCCTTTTGTTCCCCATATTTTCAACACTATCCCATGCTGCTTCCTTAGGGTCATGGCTAATTAAGTAAGAGCATCCTAAATTAAGGAAATTGAATTGGAAGCTTTAAAAATTATCTTTTCATTATCTAATTACATGAATAGTATATATGAGCATCCTAACTCCCAGCTAATTCCTTCTCTGAATCTTTAACTATTATGTAATTCGAATATCAAACCTAAAACCACAGGATGGGCATTTTCCACTGTTCTGGTAACATGCACTTTTCAAGTTTTCCTAAAGTGTGTTTTGCCTGAAGATTGCTTTAAGGTCACCCATGGAAGCCAGAAAGTCTTCAAAAAACACCTTCAAAAAATTGCTTTGAACATTCCAAGGTTTTTATCCCTCTATGGCTCTAGACAGAGATTCACCCAAATTAAACATGATTGAGAAGAGAAAGTTGAGGCAAAATTGTTGTTATAGTTAGGGATTGTAAAGAAAATGATTGTATGCAGGACACATAATTTATAGTATTATTTCGTAATAGTCACCCAAAGAGTTAAATACAAGAAGTACAAGAAATCTGTCTACACACTAAGACCCAAGGAATTCAACTGAGGGCCTGAATCCCACAGCAATGTCCTGCATGAGTCCAGCTGAAACCTACAGCCCACAACAATGCCCCCCACGAATCCAACTGGTGGGCTAGATCTCACAACAATGACTCGTGTAAGTCTTTTCACCAATCTGTTCTGGGAAAGCCCAAAAGTCAGAAGTGGAAGCTAGAAAGTCTATGCCAGTGGAATGAAGGATCTGTGCCTGTAGATTGAAGAATCTGTACTGGTACCAAGAAGTGAAGCTCAAAGTAAGAACCAGAGCTCCCCTGAAAAACACCACAGTGTCCTCAAGGACAACGAAGCCCCAAGCTCCTCCGATGGTGAGAACAGCCAAGTTCATAGCAGGAAGCCAGTGTGACAAGCTTCTCCTGGAGATTGAGCAGCACACATCTTCCTCTCCAAAGCCAGGAAGCAGTAAAAACAAGACCAGAGCTCCTGCAAAGTGAACTGCAGCCATTCTCAGCGACAGCAAGGTCCCAAGCTCCTCCGAGGATGAGAACAGCCAAGTTCTTATCAGGAAAGAAGCTCAAAAACCTCCTCCCTGAGAACCGACAGCAACAGGAGAACCAACACTATGGAGAGACCGCAATACTAAACTCTTCTGCTCAAGTTCTCCTTTTTATCTTGGCAACAACCTTCAAGTGGGTCTTCCACATTCAGCACCACACTGATTCAGTTCAGCAGAGTGTTACAGGTTGACCACCAGTTATCAGTCCACCAGAAATACAGAGCGTTTTCAGTCTATGAAAGCATTGGCTGTCTGACACCCTTCTAGAGTAGACCCCAAAACACTGGGCAACATCATCTCACCAGCAGTTACACAGCTGAGAGCTTCAGAGAAAGAGAACTCAGTCTTCCCGCCACCCTTCAGATTCTCCCACCTCCTTGACCACTTCCGCATCTTGTGGGCCATGGTTTCCCATCTCTCTATCTCCAGTTTTGGCAGGGATCCCATTACCTCACCATGACATCTTTTTTTTTTTTTATTGTTACGTCTATCTTTTAAAAATCTTTATTTTTTTATTTTTTATTTTTTTTATTTAAAGAGAAACAAAAGCATGTATAGAGTAGAGGTAATACAGAATTTCAAAAAAAAGATAATAAGAAATCACTAGTTGATAAATTACATATTGTCCTCTTAGAAATAGTTGTTCAAGTTACAGAATTAAAGCATACAAAGTAGATATTCAAACAGTGAGAGTGTAAACAGCTATGCATGCATGAGTCTCTACATGTATTTCTATCCTTTCTATATTAAAGGGAAAAACAAAACTTAGCAAGACAAAACAAAACAAATTCTTATAAAAACATGAAACCAAAAAGTCGTATAAAACCACAGTACATGGTCATCTACAATGATTACTGTGTTGTTTCTTATTATCTTCAATACAATGTCTATATCATCAGGCAAAATTGATTATAGCAGTATAATTGAATATAGCAGTACATAACAATATTAGTAAAAACAAAACATTGTAGACAGTATAAAACTTCAAAGGCAGGTAACAATCAAACCATAGTGGGTATCCTAGTGAATCTTGTCATCTTCAGTGCAGTTGCCTATACTCTCAGATGTGATACTATCAATCATAACAGCTTTGAATAAAATCTATCAATACAAAATGGCGATCCAACAAGCCAGGTTCGATTACGATCAGTCACACCATAACATCTTTATAGTGAAGTCCTCACGAAAGGCTTGGAAGAGACAGGGTCTCACTGCACCAGCTCAGATTCCTGAGAGCATTTCAGAACTCCAATTAAATGAAGCAGAATTCCATGAGTAGAACTGAACTTCAGACATAGCTGGATTCAGACACCAAATGATGTCATCAAAATTTCAACTCTCCCGAGTGGACTTCATTCTTGGCTTTATCTTAAGGATCCCCAGGATGTAGATCTTCTGTGTAACGAGCCAAACCCAGCCTCAGTGTGTGTCACCAGGAAACTGCAGAGCAGCTTCCTTTCTGTTGCTGGCTACCTGCTCCCAGCTGACTCCCCCTTTTCATGGGCAGACACCCAGATACCAGGAAAATTGCCTGGAAGGAACCAGAGCCCAGGGTCAATGGCTTCAGCTGTTCTCCAGGTCTGTGCTTCTCCTGCTGTGCAGTTCACCACTCTGAATCCATTTCTTCATCTGTGCAATGGCTCTGCCTCTGTGAAGCTTCTCCCACGTATCTGCCTGCCCCTTACCAAACTCTTCCCTTTCTTGGGACCACTCCTAACACACTGCACTGCAGCTACCCTGACACAGCAGATGCTCCTGGGGAGCGGGAACTCTTCTCTTCTCTGAACCAGCTCCCAAAATTGAGTCACCACCTCTGTGATTATCCGATATATCTCTTTCCTTGTTCACACCCTCTTCTCACTACTCTGCAGTCCTCCCTGTGGTCCATGTGACCCCCCCAAATTACTTCCTTTGCTGCATGCAATGAAAATGGTTTCAGTGCAGCATGATCCTGCCCGGACATCAGTGTTCCAGCCTCAGTGCCTAAATGTTGCAAAACTATCTCCCTACGAAAGGCACTGTGCATCCATCTAGACAGCGCCCCATGCGCAAATGCTTTTAAAGATAACGGATGGTAATGACATGCAGGTGGGCTGCGTTACCAGACTGTGCAGTCTACACTGCAATTCCAGGTGAGCCCTAGGGTTGATATAAAAGGTCAGAGTCAGAGATTTGCAAAGGGAAGGGCGACACACAAATCTGCGAGAGAGAGCCTGTTGTTGGGAAGCTCATATTCAATAGGACCATGTAATTTTACATACTTGTTTTACAACATGCGCTATAGAAACAGCAGAGGTAAGACTGGAATCACTCTGCACTGTATCAGTGTTTCTGAGTTATAGAAGCAGTGAGTACTGCCTGCCTGGCAGTCCTTGCTTTTCTGTACTTGGTCATTCTGCCTCTGTTCTAGTTCTGGGGTAGAACCCTGCTGTCCTTTGAGCCTCCAGGAATGTTATCCCAGTGATGAGATGAACAAGGCTTTCTCTTCTGTAGTAACAACAACCACGAATTCTGTAACACCAATCTTACAGAGCATGGTCTTCCTTCTGGCCACGTGCCTCCAGGGTACCCCGTAACAACTTGAGGGGTTAGAAGACGCCTGCCAGCCACTCCCTGCACTGGCCACTGGGCCTAGCCCTCAGGTCTGTGAGAAGCCACTAAATACCTGAATACTTCATGTGTGACCCGTGTGATCCAGAACAGGCTGCTATTTGGTTTTTATTTATAATGAAGTTATTAATTGGCTGAGAGCAGCAGACAGTGGCTTGAAATACAGTAGGGAGAATAGGTTATTTGACCCCCCAGTGGTAATCTAGTAATGGCTATTTTGTTTGAACCAGTTTTCTAAGTCTTCCCTGCCTGCTTCTCAGTTCATGTCTCCCGTCACACTGCATTTTGTGTAATGGTTTGTGAAGAGCATCTTATATCATCCACTCCTGGATGTTTAGGAATCACTTTCAAGAAAAGGGCTTTGGGCTGAGATTTCACACTTGGCAAATTTGAAAACTACCTTGCAGGCACAGAAAGTAGAACCAAAAATAGTTTTCAAAGCAAATTAGGTCACTAATTTCAGTCAGACACAGAACTGACCTCAATAAAGACCTTGCTGGGATGGTTGTAAACAAAAAAAAAAAAAAAAAAAGGAAGAAAAAAACAAGCAAAAAAAAAAAACCTGGGATATTGCAGGGTTTTGAAAAAATGTGTCATGCCCCAAATAAAGAAAATCTGGGCTTCTTTTTTTTAATTTTTTATTTTAAAGAGAATAAAACAAAACAACGCAAGCAACACAGGATTTCAATACAACAGGCCATCAACAGTGGCTACCGTTAAGTCTCCTGTTCTCCCCGTAATAGTTTTCCATATCTTCACATACATTGAATTCAAACAAGACAGAATAGTATAAAACCGGCCAAAACAAAAGAATAAAAGCATTACAGATCTTCAGAACCAGACAATAGGAAAATCAACAATGGTTACCATAATGTCTCCTGGTTTCTTCAAAATAGCTGTGAAAATCTGAGCTTCTATCAAAAGGCCCAATTATAAAGACTTCAGAGATTGTATTTTTGGTATATGTACTAATGGGTTTTTGTCCTGCAGGGAGTTTTCTTCTTACCACCCAGTTCACTTTCCTTCCCTTTCACCTCTCCCTACTACTCCCTACTTTTTCTTCTGTCAGAACTGAATTTTGGTTGATAGCTGAAGACAGGGCAGGATACAGAAGGAGCAAATAGAGCAGTCATGTTTCCAAATAATGACTTTTAAAGCTAATCTTTAACATATGGGACTTAAAATGTAAGACCCTTTGACTTGTAAACACCAGGAATTTTAACACATAAATGGTTTTCTGAAGCCCAAAATATGAATAGACGTTCTGCAAAAAAAGAAATACAGAATGTCAATAAATACATTTATAAGATGTTCAACATCTCTGGCCACTAGAGAAATGCAAATAAACACTAAGATTCCACTACTCCACAAAGAATGCTGTTATGGCTTGAGTTTGGATGTCCCCACAAAGCCTCATGCAGTCATGGGGGCAGGCTTAAAGAGTTTGTGATTAATTCATGGTCCAATGCTGGAATTTTGGGTGTGAGTGCTACAGAGGCCTATGTACAACATAAGGACAGAAAGAGTCGCCCCTCACACTCCTCCTCCCTCTTTGCGCTTGTTTCTTTTGCTACTTTCTGCAGTCGTTGAACAGCTGCCCTCTGCCATGAGCCACCCTGCCTTGGACCCAGCAGATTATTAACTAAAACCTCCATGAACTATGAGCTAAATAAACCTTTCCTTCCTTCATTTTGGGTGTCAGGTAATTTTGTCTCAGCAAGGAGAAAAAAGTAACCAAAACAAATAGTCATCATAAAAAAATAAAATAAAAATGTTAATGAAACTGTGGGGGGAAAGGAATTTTTCTATATTGTTGGTAAGAATGTAAAGTAGAACAACCATTATGGAAATTCCTCAAGAAACTAAAAATAGAAATCCAACTTGACCCAGCTATTCCCTTTAGGATATCCTCACAAAGAGTTAAAGACTTCATATTACAGTGATACATGCATACCTATGTTAATAGCACAAACCATAATAACTAAATCTTGGAACTGGCTTATATGTTCAACAAAAGAATGGTTAAAGAAAATGTGAGATTTATATGCTATGGAGTACTACTTGACCATAAGGAAGGATAAACCTGAGGAATTTGTAGGAAAATGGATGCACCTTGAGACCATAATGTTCAATGAAATAAATTAGACACACAAGCTTAAATATCATATAAGTTCTTTTATACATGAAACCCTATATATTGAAGAGCAAAATAAAAGATAGATAATAGGAAATAGGGAGATTATCTTTTGCAAATGGGAAATGGGCCAATTGATGGAGGGAGGAGGGGGAAGGGATGGAATGAAAATGGAATTAGGACATGTTGTGTACACGTACAAACTCCCTGTGAAGAATATAATCATTACACACTGCAAACATGCGGTAAAATGAAGACATTATAAGGGCATCCCAACCTGATGCAGGCGTCAAAGGACAGAGAAGGGGCCCAGATCCAAAGTCAGTGGGAACAAAGATGCAGGGAGCAGGACTGGTAAGGACAGGATGTGCTATGACCCAAGCATCTGTGCCCCCTCCCCCGCAGTGTCTCCTACCCTCCACAGTGAGGTGATCAGCAAGGGCTCCTGGGAGTTAAATCGTGAGAAAGGAGCCCTCCTGAAAGAAATCAGCACGTGCTGGAAGAGGACCAGGAGAGAGCTCCTCGACCCTGCCACCATGTGAGGACGCATACCGGATGTACCGCACCACGGTCTTGGCCTTCCCCACTTCCAGGGCAGGGGGTGCTTGTGAGAGTAGCCCTCACAGGCCATGTGGACAGAGCAGCAGGACTCAGAGGGATTTAGGCCATTAACACATAAAGACCAGAGGTCCAAAGATGCCTCACAGAGAGCCGACCTTGGACCAGGGGATTCCCAAACCCATTCTGCAGTGCTGCCAAGAAGTGGGGAGGGGGGCTGTGAATGCTGAGTCATCACTGACAGGACTCCCGCTTTTGAATTGAGAAGATTACATTTTCAGTTCCGAGGAGAGTGTGATCTCAAGCAGAGAGTAAGTTCAACTCCTTATGAATTTGTGCCCATCACAAACTACTAATTAGCCAGGTGTCACCACCAGCAATCTCAGCACTCTGGAGTCTGAGGCAGGAGAATCACCGTGAGTTCAAGGCCAGCCTGGGCTACATAAGTGAGTTCAAAGCCATCCTGAGCTACATTGGGAGACCCTGGCCAAAAAACAAAACAAAACAAATATTAATTACGTTAATAAAACCACTAACTTCTGCCAGAGCAATATCATATTATCAGTCTAAGAAGAAGGAGGAGGAGTGGGAGGAGGAAGTGGAGGAGGAAGAGAAGATGATGGCAAACCAGAGACAGTTAATATGACATCTACTATTATTTTTTTTTTAATTTTAGAAACTTAATCTATAGTCTCATCATAGAATATATGTAATGCTATTGATTTTCCTAACATTTAAATGCTCTGTTCCAGGCTGAGTGCAATGTCACCCCAACTACTCAGGAGGCTGAGGTAGGAAGATCACAATTTCAAGGCCAGCCTGGGAAATCTAGTGAGACCCTGTCTCAAAATAAAAAACTATTGAGAACCCACCCAAGATAGTCGGTATCGGGAACCCGGCCAAGAATCCCCATTGTCTGTCTCTAGAATGCTGTGAGAAAAATAGAGAACAGAAACAAGTATTCCTTCAACGGCTGAAAGTCAGTGTCTCGAAATCTGAGCTCTTCCACTTCCAAAGCAGCCACAGTGTACACAGTGATAGGTAGGGCTAGCAAAGGGTTAAAATTTATACAGACTCCACTCCAGAGGGTGTAGATAATCTTATATTTAGAAGTATCTTGGCCTGGAGTATAATCCTGTGATGATTTAAGAAGGCATAGATGATCTTCTGTTTAGAAGAGTCAATGGGAAATCTCAGATGAGTGGTACCAATAATCCTGATCCCCCATTTATCCCATAGGGAAATATGTAAATTTAGCCATTGTGAATTTGTAGTCCCCAACAAGGGCTGGGAGTATAGCTCAGTTAGAAGCAATCCTCAGCACCAAAAGGAAGAGAGGAAGAGAGGGGAAGGAGGAGGGAAAAGGAAAGGATTCTATCCCAGAAATATTTCCTTGAATTATGTAACTATCTTTAAAATTAAAAAAAAAAAAAAGGCTGAGCTTTTCAAACACCAGCCTGATTGTGTCACTTTTCCCAACTTCTAGCCCTTAAGTACAGACCAACAAAGGCTGGAACACAGTGGTCTTCATTTGTTGAATCAGCAAAGAAATGAGTAATGTGATCAGACTAGTGAGCTCTGGTCTCCTGACGCTGACATTCTGCAGCCACCTGAGTCCCATTTGCTTTCCAGCATACAGGGTACTAGCAAACCCCTGGAATCTCGGAATTTAAACTGGCGAATCTGCGTACACTTCCACTCCACTAACTTCAGTTTCGGAATCACATCCCCATTTCTCTGTCTAGCTATTGAATTTATCTCCTACAGTTCCAGTTCTAGATCCCCAAAACCTAATTATGGAAAGCACTAAGTAATTCAGAGTGCCAGTGTTTTCATCTCTGTTAAAAGTTGAAACGGGATCAGCTACAATTTGCTCATGCTACAGTTACCATATAAACTAATATATAAAACTGGTCCTGTATTGTTCCTTGAGAAAAAAATATCCATGGAAGCAACACTGCATTAAAATAGGGTGGTACGGTGAACACACTTTGTTTTTTCCCAGAAAAAGAAATCAATAAAGGAAACAATGTATGTCCATAATAAATTTTGACTCTGAAAAGTTAAAACATAAGCAAAAACATAAGCTTTTGTTTTTGATCACCTGATCATTTGTTTATCTCTACACATTTTTGAGCACATAAATATTTTCAGAGATCTATGGCTGTGTAAACACCTTTTGCCTTAGCAGTATCTATGTCTTCAGTATTTGAAGAATCTAAGATTCTTTTTCCACAAAATGTAAGTAAAAATAGTGCGAATTTTTGTTTCTCATCCACCAAAATCCCTCACATAGTAATTAAAGTCTTTATCAGCATCACTGTGTGCTGCCCAACAATCTAGTCTTCCTAAAAATAAATGCACAGAGGAAAAATTCCTCTCAATGACAAGCAAACAGCAATTATTATCCCCTGTTATTAAAATGCTCTTAGCTAATTGCACAGATACCAGCAAAGAGATTGCCTTAAAAGGCTGGATACCAAACAGGAGTGAGTCAGAGTTTTCAACCTTCTGGTCTAATTTAAAGGATGGTTTATGGAGAAATTTAGTAAATATCTGTGAAGAACCATTAACAGTAAGTAAACAATTCAACACCTACAAAGAAAAATGTATCTGAAGAATATTCCCAGACCAATGCTGAAAATGAAGTATTTCAGAATGAAAACAGACCAGATACATTCACAGGAGACGAGTACCATCCACACTGCCTGAGCTTCTTTGTTATATACACAGTGTATCGTCCTGGGCTATTTTTATAAAAATCACATGTTTAAAAAAAGAGAGAGAGAATGTGCTTTCACTCTACAGATTATTTCACAGGGAGCTCCATGGACTCATTCTTCCCTTAGCATTTTTTGTGTTTTTCATCCCAACAGAAATGGGATTTTACTGTTTCTCTTTGGGAGGCATCCTGGCTCAACTAAAATCCAACTCTGACGAAATATTTGGTTTAAAGAGAAAGATGGTGTCTCTCCAGCGCGCACTGTTTTAAGACAGCTGCTAGGAGGAAAGCAGGTGGTAGAGTCTACCCCCAGGGCTTCAGAAATATTCATATTTAAACCTCTCACATTTCACTAAAGTTCACAGCAGCTTCCTAATACCTGGAGGAAGACAGAGCAGGAAAATCACAAGCCACAAAGTGGGAAATACCTTCTAATTTAGCCAGAGAAGCTCTGTTTATCTGAATCCAGGCTTGGCCTCTTATTTGTCGCGAGCTCACAAAGGCAGTGTGTTAGGATTTCAAAGCTGGCTGCTTCCTCTCCGTACTGCAAAGACATAACATGTCATCAGGATGCAGGCTTTGCCAGCGCTGTGATTTGTTTGTCTAGACGCTGGTCATTGAACTCTGTTTATTACCAAACATCGTGTGGAATGGGCAGCGATTCAAAGGGCTTTCCAAGAGCCTTTGAGCCCTTCTCCTAGATCACAGCCAAAACTGCATGTGGATGTTTTTTCTTCTCAATTCCAGCTGCTTTGAGAGGTCCGTCTTTCCCAGGACCCAGGGGATGACCACTAGACTAACCTTTCATCTTGCTTCAACCCAGGACGTGACCCGAGGCCATTTGCAACCCTCAGAGGCCCTGCCCACTATTGTTCCACCAGGCAGCCCTTAATAATTATATTCTAGCTGCTAAATGGAGAGATTGTGAAGAATGACCAAAGATTAACATTTGAAAATGGACCGTGATAGTAAAATGCAACAATCACAGACAGCCTGCAAAAAAAAAAAAAAAAAAAAAAAAAGCAGGATGCACATGCACATAGGACATTTAACTCTGTGTAGGCTTTTGTTGTTGCTGTTGTTTTTGTTTCTGAGACAGGGTCTCACAATGTAGTCCGGGCTGGCCATGAGCGATGTATGTAGTGCAAGCTGGCCTCAAACTTGGAGTGATCCTCCTGTCTCAGCCTCCCAAGTACTAGAATTACAGGCATGTGCCACCAGGCCTGGCCCTACATGGCATTTAAATAATACCCTCTTTTCAAGATAAGAATGTGGTCTTTAAAGGCACTGTTCATGTTTGGTTTTGGAAAGACACATAATTAGATGGTTTATAGTTATCATTTTTATGGGCAAATATTAGCCTAATTTTAATAAATACATGAGTTCCTTACTTTAAAAATGTGACCTAGGGCATGGTTCTCCAACCTTTTGGCTTGCCTGGGTCACACTGAGAAATGAGGAACTGTCTCCTGCCATGGCCAAAATATTGTATAATAAAATATTGTGTAGTATTGTATATATACACACATAGAAGTAAAAAAATGTCCACGCCAACATACAAAAATTAATAAACAATCATTGACTTTTCTAGTATTAGCAATGATGCATATGTAATTATGACATCATGAGCAAAAACCTATATAATACATTTTTGTACTTCCTATGCCACAGTTGCTAAAAATTAGTTTGACTTATTTTGTGAAATAGCACTACAACCCCAGCTTTAATAATTAAATAAGAAAAGTTACGTGTCTGCCTAATAACATGTGCCTGTGTACCTGTGCGTGCATGCATGGCACACACATGGGAAGGCAAGAGGAAGTGCTATCCGTGGTCATTGTGTGAGTCAGGCAAAGGATCAGACGTTACACAAGCTCATGTAACGTCTGGTACTCACCATTCTGGACGTGACCGTGTGGCCCATGCCAGAGGCCAAGGTAGCACTGCGCTGTGCCCTCCCACACAGCCTTCTGTTGTCCTACCGTTGCCTAAACAGCTTCTGCTCAGCAGCATAATAGAGTCTGGAAAAATATCACTGAAGGTCATACTATAATGTTAAAAGTTTGTGCTCTCATACAGCTGTAAAACTAGCTGTCCAGGGCTCCTCATGACCCATGGGCCACTTGCTGGACACACCTGCTCTAGAAGGTTAGATGAATTCTACAAAAATAGGATTTCTTTGGACAAAGGTCAATTCTTCCATGCAACATTTGTGAAACACATTGATGCTGTTAGGGTAGATGACCCTAAGCTAAAGATGAAGACAACTTACAGACCCACCTGAGCACCAAAGCCATGTGAGCTTTATATATTATCTAATTGGGGTCAAATTACCTAATCTGTATTTCACTTCTCCTGCCAGAAATTGAAGGCCTATTGCCCAAGGAGATGGTAAGCAAAACAAAGTAATACTTCCAAGGAACTTCAGTACTTCTGTTTTGAGACACTTTAGTGATCATATGTATCATCAGACAAAGAAATGGACAAGATCAAAACCATCCAGAATTTAAAATGATGGCCAGGAGCTCCTGGCCCATCCTTTGGGCCAGAGTAAGGAGTCCAGCACCTATGGGCCAGAACTAGTGACTAATGATTAGTGCTTGGTGTCATCTCATCCCAGGGGCTCTGCCCTGTGGCATTTGTATACCCTGGTAGTTTTATGGAGAAGTTCAGAGGAGACAATAGAGCAAGAGACCAACCTAGGTGTTTCCCACCCATCCTGACCAGGCCTTTGGGATAGATACCAAAATCCAACAAGGACGAGACGACCTCATAGTACCACCTCCAATAAATTCTAGGTGAGACTACAATGTGCCTGAGTGGAACTGTCCAGCTCAGCCCTTAGAGAAAACTGCTAGTGCAGGCAGATGTCCCAATGTCATCACCATCCCTGTCCACGCTCCTTGATTAAGGAAACCATACAGACACACCACTGACACCTTGACATGAGATTCCAATTACCCAGTGTCTGGCCCCCCTTTGCCTCTCTGCTTCTGACTTGGTCCCTCCACACTTCCTGATTCTCAACAGCTAAGTGTCCATAAATGCCAAAATTCTGGTTGACTTAAACTGAATATATTTTTAAAACTCTCAAACAAAGCTGAAAAAGCAAATAGTCCTTTTCCTCCAAGTGCACACAACAAATCTTTGAAGTTTGAAGGAGGTGACAAATGAACATTAAAAAAAAAAAAAGAAACAAAACTTGAGCATTGATTTTTTTTTTTAAGAGAGTCTTTCTACCAAAGGTACTAAGTTATAATTTAACTCTCAAGTTAACTCTAGGTCCCCTGGCCTTTCAAATCATACAAACACAAAAGGCTTTAATGATTTTTTTTTAAGTACAGAAAGAAAAAAGTGTACCATAGAAAAATCACCTGTATTCTGGCCTCTCAAAATTAGTGAGATCTTTATCCACAGGGCTTTATCCATTAACGAGCACAGAGCAGGAAACAGCTCAACACTGCAGACAACCTATGCTTGACACAGGAAGACAGGAGCTGAAGGTGCTCTGCTTACGCAACTAAAATTTCACTGGAGCACTTGGATCTTAATTTCCCTCCCAAAAATACAAGTTACTTAAATCAATCCTCAGTTCGAATGAGACCAAACCTAATGCCTAAGCAGCTTCCTCCACAACAAAGACAAAGGGAAAGGAAATGCTATCAACTCCTGTCACAATGGACTTTGAAGAGACCCAAGACAACTTATACCAGGCCCCTGTCACAAAGACACCGTAAATGCTGTCCATGTCCACAGGGGGAATCCCGAAACCAGCTGTGCACATCAGCTGGTATATGACATCATCTTTTACTGTGCCCAAGGATGTACTCCTGAGGGTGGAGAAAAGAAGATAGTGATTGTCACAGTATTATAAGATTATAAATGATTTTTCTTTTCCATTTTTCAGTGTTTACCCAGAGATCCACTTTTGTCTTTAAAATCAGAAAATATAATTTTTAATTTAAGAAATTCGAGGGTGGAATCAAGTTGAAGAATCTCCCCAGAGGCTATCAGCTCCCTGTTTCTTGCCTTTGTGTCAGTTTTTCAAGGACTGCTCCTCTGGGCAGAGGCTTTCCTGGGGTGTAGGCTGGATTTCACACACTCACCCCTCCTGCAAGTTCCACAGACTTTACGGTCCTAGCTCAGCCCAAAAGCTCAGATTTCTGCTGTGCCAACTTGCACCTGGGTGCTCATTAGCACCCGTGTGGCCAAGTGACGGGGGCCCACGCCATGAACACCCACTGGAATTCGACTTCTGCAATTATGAAACCTAAGACAGCCTAACAGTCCCTTAAAACCACTGCCTAAAGAAGGATATCTTGAGATGGAGCCATTTTATTTGTGTGTGAACCTGAAGCAACAGGAAGGGCTTCGCTGAGGAAATCAAAAGAATGCCAAGTGAACAGGAAAAGAAAAGCCCGGTCGGTTTCATGCCCCTCATGCCTCTTCCAACTGTTTGCGTGGGCAGCTCTGTTAAGACTGATGTTTATGCACTGAAACTGATGCTCTGGGTTCATCTTGACTTCAGCATCCAGCATTGCCTCTTTCTACTTTTAAAATAATGTCCCCCAATCACCAAGCCCACCACCGCAGTGCTGACACATTCCTGAGAGGCCACACACATCCTCATGGCTATGAGCAAGAGGTGCTCATTTCTGGTGCTCACTAAAGCATCTAAAGCTTCCTCCCTGAGGTGCCATGTCCTCTGTGAGCCCAGGGACCAGAGCATCCTGCAGCCTCTTCTGATCTGTACTATGCACAGGGAGACCCCACCATCTCCAAGTGAGCCAAACTTTCAAAATCGAAAGAGCTGTGGAAAGTGAGTGGCCCACCGTGTCATCAGAGGAACACAGATTTAGTCAGCTTTCCTGCTATGGGGCTCAGCACCCAACACCTGCAACTTAAAGGAGAGGCTTAGTGTAGCTCACAGATCAGGAAGATTCAGTCCATGATCAGCTGGTCCCAAGGCAGGAGCACAATGGCAGAACAAACGTGCTTAGTTCGTGGCAGCCAAGAATCAGATCTGGGGATCAGAGCCAGGGAAGAAGGAGCCTGAGACCAGACATAAATTCCAAGGCCTCGATGCCCCACCCAGACACACCCAAGAGCCACGTTACTCATCTGTAAGACATTTCTTAACCCAATGAAGTAACATAGCTGAATGAATAGTCACAGGCCCCAAAGTTATGCATAGGTCCAAGAAGGGAGGGGAGAAAGGGGCAGCTACAAGCCAGGCAAATAAGCAGAGTGACATCTGGTCTTCAGAAGTGACTTCACAGTTTTGCAGACCAGAACAAAATAGAAACCCATGGTCCCTTTTACAAAAACTATTAGGAATTTCAAGACAGTCACAGAAGAACATCACACCAAGCATGGGTTCCTTCTAGGTGTGGGCCCAGCGCGGGATCCTGTGTGCCTACACAGGTCACCTCCTACATACTACTGGCCAGCAGTAGTAAAATCACCGGCTTCCCAGTCCAAATAAGCAACAACCAGGTGGGCTGGTGAGGGAAAGCAGGTAAAAAGGTAAGTAAAATAGCAAATGGTCAAAAGGTCAAAAGCTCTAAATCCTAGATCAGCTTCTGATGAGTAGCCAGCCCCGGGTATTTTTCAATATATCCTTTTATTTTTGCATAGAAATAGGGCATTAAAAGGAAACAACATCCAGTAATATAACTCAAATTTGGCACCTCCTAATTCTGCAAGAGTATTAAACACACCTTCAGTCCAATCAAGGAGTGCACTTTTTGTTGAAGAGAATTGGGTGGAATTCAAATCTCTTCGGCAAACAAAAAACACAAATACACAAAGCCATAATTCCATGCCCTGGTGTCATCAGGTTCAGGTAGACATTAATTATGAATGAAATTTTCCTCTTTCTGGGCTGCCAATGACAGCACAAGAACCTTCACTCCCTAACCCATTTGGAGCCCGAGATCAGGCTTTCAACGAAAATGCAGCAGGTCCTCAACCCCGCTTGGCAGGAATCCTCTCCGTCCCTGTATCCCCGCAGTTTTCTCCCCTGAGGTCTCAGCAGAAATCCCAACACGTAAATTAATGCACACACACAAAAAAATGTAAGGTACATATTCTTAACCAATTATTGCCCTTTTATGCTTAAAAAGCAATTGGAGCTGAATTTTTAACAAAATTCCTAGGGTCCAACATCTCTCCAAGGTAGATTCTCCAGTTTTAATATATAGTTAAAGAAACCAAAATGTCCAGGCACCAGCTACACGGCCTGCCAAGGCACAGACTACTCTGTAACATAAGTTGTTTTTTTACGGGAAAAGAGAAAATATTAAAATTCTAAAACTGACCCTTAAAAAGTCATGCTGAGGTGGATGAGTGGTTTGTGGAGCTGTGAAAACACACTCAGGCCTTGTACAAACACATCCCTGACTCGCAAACACACGAGCCACATCATCCTGCTGGCCTGGTGTGCACACTGCCCTCTTCTCCCGGCTCATACCCTGAGCCCACACATCCCCACACATCCACCCCAGGGCAGCTAAGCAGACACATGAAGTTCCTCCGGCCTGTGGCTAAAACAGGTCCTTCTTCCTTCTGCAAAGCTGTGTTTCACATGCAGAACACAGGGAAGGAGAGCTAAGGATCAGTAACAACTTCAGGGTGCTGAGCACTGTGTCAAGTGCTTTTATCAAGCTGAGCTCATCTTTCCTTCTCAGGAAACCCCGATTTAGGGAACAGTGGCTCTCTGAAGAGCACATAGCTGATCTGCAAAGGAGCTGGTACCCAAACCCGCTTCACTGAGACCCCTCAGCCTTCATCCGGCTCCGCCATTGGGCAGTGCTGCTGCTCATGAGCCAGAACAGGTGCAGGGGCTGAGTTGAGGAGACAGCTACAGGGAAAGGGTCACGATGGAGCCCAGGGGCTGACAACTCATCCTCCCTACCCAGGAGAGAAGTGCATCTTTGCAAGCAGAACACAAATCCCAGTAGTGGTAGGAATATTCCAGTAAAGTAACTGGACAGAGCAGCAGGACCCTCTGACTGGTGAGCAGAGCCCAGCCCCTCAGATGGACACAGGAGCAGACTGGCAGACACACATGTGGGGAGGGGAGCCACAGCCCACCACTCTGCAGAGCAGGAGTCAGAGGCTCCTGGCAGCTCTCTACCTCCTTCTGCGGCTGAGTGACCTGTGCAAACTACTTGAGCTCCCTGCCTCACAGTCAATACCACACTGCGAGCAACAGAAGATCTGAATGAACACATCTGAAGCACTTGGCCTAGTATCTTGGATATAGAAATGAGTGACTGATGTACAATAGCAACCCCTCTCCAGAAGTCGCTCACCCAGGGAGGATCGGCTTTGGAAAGGTTCATCCCTGAGAACCAGGCACCCCGTGATCTATGGGCAGAGGCTGCAGGTAGCAGGTGATAGCCCACAATTCCTGTGACAGATTTTCCAATCCCTTCCCAAGGGCCCAACCCAAACAATCACCACCATCCGGGCACTCACGCAGGCCTTCTGAGAGAAGCCAGCAAATAGGCAAAGCTGAAACCATTTGCAAATTCCAGGGGAGTGTTGTGAGGAGAGCACCCTTCACTCCTCTTCATGATTATAATAAAATGCTTGGGTGCAGCCAGAGGACTTTTGCAAAGCAACCCCTGGAGCTCCCAAAGTGAGGACCATCTGTCTGGTGGGCAGACCCTCCCCAGCACGGAGCCTACACTTTTTCATCAGCTAGAAAACGGCTTTCCTTTAAGTGTATCACCGAGATAAATGGATCGATTTGGAGTTGCTTAATAGCATTCTGGGGAGCCGCTCCCTCCTGTCATTTGTCCCTTGGCTTGGCCAGAGAATTTGGAATTAATGGAGCAGGCAGAGAAGCTATTTGTTTCCCCTTGACTGAGCCATTAACACTGATCTATTCTATCTGGTCTCTATGTCTTAATCTCAGTCTTGCCCTGATGGAATGAATGTTCCCCTAGATACCTCTATCAATCCCAGCTATTGAATGAATAGAAACTGATAGCTTTGGTGAAGACCCTACTGGTCTCTTTCAAGGAACCAGTCTCTAAGGTTATAGATATCTCCAGTGAACTTCCAACAGGAACATCAAACAGTGCTCCATCGTCCCAGGAAGACCGCTGTCTTTTGAAGTACCAACAGCTCTGTCTGTTGCTTTGCTTGGGACGTGAGAATTTGCAAGATGAGACAAGAATGGGTTTGGTTTTGCTTGTTGATTTTCTCTGAAGCCTCTTCCCCTGCCTCCGCTCCCCATCTCTTTACCACCAGCACACTTTCTGTGGATGTAATTATTAGTAAGAACCTTCCATATTTTTCATCCCATTCCATAAAACATTTTTTCAATGACTTGATTCTGTGTTTGCTTCTGAGTCTACCAGATTTCAGAAAATTCGGTACAGAGAACCTGGAAGTTCACTCCCTAGGGAGTGACTCTTTGGGCCCAGGATCAGTGGAGCAGAGGCAGCTTTGCTTAGGGTCTGCCTTTGGCTTTGAAGTGTGCTCAGCTGAGGGAAGGCCACTGACCCTGAGTCTCCCAGTGGCCATTTGCTGCATGGGGTTGTGGGCTTCCCCAAAGGCGTGGGAACAAAATAGAAAGTTCCCAGGCAAGGGCTTTCCACCTCTTCTGCTGGAAGAGTTCAGCTAGCTTTGGTCAGGCACAGAAGGACAGTTGAGATTCTCACAATTTTGTTGAGTATTTGTTGCCTCTGATGGGGCTTCTGTGTTAGGAAACAGTTCTCCATGGTTTTCTCCCACTCTGCCTGTGTCGTTCACAAGGCCTCGATGGCCTCTGTTCTGGATAACTTTCCAAGCATTTCTGTAGAGCGAAGAGTCTTGGAAGAGTCTTGGTTCAGCCAGAGTCTCCTGTTTTCTTGGTGGCAGTGTGTATTTGTAGCCAATGCACATAATGGAGTGTCAATCATCTCCCCCGTATAGGTATAGTGCCCCTTGTGATAATTAACGAATCAGCCAGGGCACTTCTGGCTTGGCCTAGCTGAAGTAGGTAGGCAGGCGGTAATGGCCTCTGGGTGTCAATTCCCAGTGAAAGCCTTTCAGGTGCTAACTGAGTACAATGTTTAATCAAGGCTAGGGTGTTATTATAACCAAGGAAATCAGCTGGGGATGTAGCTCACGATAGCATGCCTAGCACGCACAATACCCTCAGTTTCCATCACTGAAGAAAAAACAAACAAAACCACACATTCACATTGCCTATTTTGAAATATATGCCAACATTTTACTGGAGGCATACTGTGTCTTGGAGATACAGCTTCTGAGACACAGCTTTTCCTTCTTTCCCTCTCTAGGGCTCTCTCCACTGCAGGAGGCCAAACACTCTGTCAGCTCTCTTTAGTGTGCAGAGCCAGGGGTATTTGGCCAACGGCCTACAGATGAGTTCTAGGAACAGCCTCCCATTACTCACTTTTAACCTGCGCATTTTAAATCCAGTTTAAAACCCCAGTCAGTTCCTCTGTCTCCATCCTTCAAGTCGCCTAGCTCCTTCGCTAGCCCCAGCTCCTGGCACACACTCATTCATTCAACAAATATTTACTTGAGCACCTGTAGACAATGTGTTGACTCAAGACCCTATCTCACTGCTAAAATCAGCTTCTGTCTTCTGACTCACACAAATTCCCCCAACATTTACGGCACAAAAGTAGGGCCAAAGTGTTTTTCTATTGAAGATTAAACGGCTGAAAAAGTTCTGTCTTAGGAACCTCCAAGTACAGTGCCAGGCAGGCTGCCTGAGGGTCAAGGGACAGAAAGGCTCAAGACCAAATTAGCATATTGCATGTGTATTAAAGTCACTGAAAACCCCTGGCAGGCACAATAGCAATTAGCTGGGTGATATCAGCACGATAAGGAGTAAGCAAGACACAAAGCCTAGACTAGCTGAATCCTAGTTGTACGGTGCTTCCTTATGTCCTGACTCTCTTTCTCTACCATGTATGGCTTTCTCGGCTCCTGATGCAGTTTAAAGGACCCATTATACTGCTTTGAAGTCTTATGTTTTCATTCATTGGTTGGAATGGTTTTAGTCTGTTTTGTTTGATCTTAATATATGTGATCGTATGAATAGTTACTTTGAAGGCGAGACAATATGGCAGCCATTGTTGGTTTGATATCATCTTGCTCTGAAGTCCTACCATGCTCTTGTTTTTCTGTTACCTTTGGTTCTATCCCATTGTGTCTTATTGGATTTTAATATGTATGATAGTATAAACAAAATTTTTATGGAAAATGAAATAATATAGCAGCCATTGTTCATCTTCGGTTATTTGGTGCAGAATGCCTTGCAATACTTTCATTCTCTTGAGTGGTTTTATTCTATTTTGTTACGTTTGACATTATTGTGTATAAAGCTAAGCTCAACTATTTCAGAGAAAGAGACATTATGGAAGCTACTGTTAATATCCAATTGTCTTGTTGTGAAGTGCTGTGTTGCTTACATTATTCTGTTCTGATCTGCTTAGATCTGTCCTCTTTTGTTTTATTCTTTTTAAAATAAAAAAAAAGACCCAAACTGAGACTCTGGAAAGTGCCTGAAGCCAAAGATGCACTGGCTCAACCAGGGACATAGAAGCCCGAACATCTAGGGACAGCTGTAACTTGCCAAATAACATACTGCACCACCATGGATTCCATCTGTGTGTATCGGTGCAGGCACATCTGGGCCCATAGTGGAACTATGATGCATGTCACACAAACGAGTGCTGGCTTAGGGATGACATGGCTGCCAGCCCAAAGCGATCAAGCTTATGACTTAACCTCTTCAGTCCTTCTTTATCTGAAAGCAATGGTGTTTTTGTTCCGTTATACATTCCATTCTATTTCTAGCATGTCTCTCAGGTTACTCGCTTACCCCCATATTTAACATTTCTTCTAAATTCCTCCTGCAGCTCACAAAGCCTCTTGCGTTCTCATATTCTGCATGCTTAACCCATCCAGTGAGTTTTGCTCACACTGAATAAGTAAGCTAGGAATACATAGGAATGTGTGATGAATACATTTTATGAATTTGAAATGCCCTGTTTGCTTTTCTTAAGTTATTTGAATATTCCCAATAATATGTATGCCAAGGATATTCTAAATGAAAAATGTAACTACAAATGATATATATATATAATGATGATAAGTAGATTAAAGTAGGGATGTTGAGTCAGGTGTGGTGGCACATGCCTGTAAACACTCAGAAGGCTGAAGCGGGAGAATCTCCATAAGTTTGAGGCCAGTCTGGGCTACATAAGCAAGTTCAAGGCCAGTCTGGGCTATCTGGTGAGACTTTGTCCCCCAAAAAAGAAAGCAAGAAGGAAGAAAAAAAGCATATGTATGTACATGAATGACAAGAGCAAAAAAAAATAAGAAAGAAAAAATATGCCAGGTTGTGAGATTATAGGTAACTTTTGCTTCAAAACTTTCTTTAATACTGTTTGTAAAATGCCTTCAACAGCATTTATTATTTTTGAATAGCCTGACACTCCATATGAAATATTATACCATACTTCTTTCTGATTAAGGATTTGGGTGAGGGGTATTCATCTACAAAAACAATCTTAAGTTTAAAGGATTTGATGAAGTAAGCTGAACTCAAGAAAAGCATGTGGCCCTAGCCCATTTCTCTCCCTGAGAAGGCCTTTAACAATGCACATTCTTTACATATTTCACAGCAAAAAGTTTAGGCAAGACATTTAGACGTGTTTTTTGCTTTTATTTAAATGTAACTACTGGGGCTAGGGATTTAGCTCAGTGGCTCAAGCGCTTGCCTGGTAAGTATAAGGTCATGAGTTTGATCCCCAGTACCAAAAAAAATAAAATAAAAGTAACTACTGAATAACCACTGGCCTAGTACTACTTCCTTCTTGTATTTATGGTAAGTCCATTTGAAGCTTCAAGGTAATACAGAGAAAGCTAAAATTTCTTCTGTATGTTTTAGTAGAATTTTACCTTTCCTTGATTGAATAAAGCAAAAATGAGGACTTTGACAATATGCTTATTACCTCCTGAGTGATTTTCCACAATGCCAGTTGTGACAGAGGTTACTATCTGACATTCATGTTTATATTATGAATCAAAAGAGGCAGAGACTTACAGAGGCTTTGGAAATTCCAAACTCTTAGAATTGTTAAAAACATAACTGGATTACAAATTGAAGAAGCAGACCATTTTCAAAATGTACTATTTAGAAATGGGAGGCCTGTGGTGGTCTCCAGCAAGTATCTACCAAGACTTCTTGCAGTTTTGTGAGAGCAGAGCTGTCCTTTCAACAAATAGCCCAGCAGCGTAGCTGCCCCCTGCAGTGACATGAATGGATGGACCCTTAACATCTTACCCTTTTGATTTTGCTGAACTGCCCAAGCTGACGAGCATGTGGCTTGAGCAAGGACAGATGCCATTAGCTTGAAATTTTCAAATGGCAAGGAAAAGCTTTAGAACATTCCTGCTATGTGTGAAGGTTATCTTTTTAAAGTGCTCAAATGCTTAAGCAACTAAAAGATCTTTTGAATGCAGAAATAATTTTTCAAGTAAAGTTTGGGCCAGTTTAGAGCCCCGCCCTTAGCATTCATCATTAGTAAAGTTTTTCCCACCTAACAATAGGTAGATCTGGGCTTACTTTAAGTCTTGCAGTGAGGAAGAATTTTCAATCCACTGAATGAATGCAGGCAAACAAAGCACTTGCCCTGGTAAATACAGAATGAACTTTTGTTTGTTCAAAGTCAATCTTTCCACTCATCTTATATGTGTATAAAAACATAAATAAGGAAAGAGCTTTGCTTTAGACCAAACAACAATTTTCATTGGGAATTGTAAAGTCAGTATCACTTGCTAAATGACAATAGGTACATGAATTAAATTGAGAGAAAAAGTGAAGAAACTAATCTATTTCAAACCAACTCAACCTTGGTCATGAATGTGTTTACCTCAGATGACAATTCTAACCAGGCCTCCATGTCTCAAAACCATTTTAGAATCTTCACAGGAATTTCTTTTTAGGCCATTTTAAATGAAGACAAGAGTATCAGGATATCCTAGCCAAGCTTTGCTGATCACCTTTTTACGCCCCGCTCCACACTCCTGAGGACTTTGGGTGGCTTACAAGAATCGATTCATCTTCCAGGTATAAAGACTCCACCACTGAGTATATTTAGAGGTAAAAAATGCCAGAGGGGCAAAATGTTTTTTGTATTTTGTTTTTGTTTTAATTAGCAGTATTGCAGTAGTAGAGAAGGAAACAAGAGGCTCGGCGTGCTAGGCTGTCACAGAGCCACATCCCCAGGCCTCTCAGGTGGATTTTTAATACACTTCGAAGCTACTTTGAAAAGCCTCCCTCGCTGGGATACGCACTGGCAGCTGTGCCTGATGAAATGAATTAGGTCTCTTCTCACAGAGTTTCTCCTCTCACACAGAGAATATAGAAGCTCTTTGAGCACACAAGTATCCCCCTTGAAGCACCATCCCACAAGACCACGAGCAAGAGAGTCAGAGGACTTCCCACAAGGGAAGCTGCTACTGTGGAGCTTTCTGTACCCAGGTCTGCTAAAAAAAAAAAAAAAAAAAAAAAAAAAAAAAACCACCTTGAGGGCCAAGTATGCTCATTACTTGGAAGGCCAAGACAGGAAGATTACAAGTTGGAGACCAGCTGGCCCTGCATTGTGAGACTTTGTCTCAAAAACAAGCAAAAACAAACAAAAAACAGCCTTGTGAAGATGATGGAGCCTCAAAGCGCCCTCACCCCTTGGGGGAGAAACCCAGGAACAACGAGAGGATGAGGTTACTTGGCGCCAAGCAGATAGATGAGGAGTTACACTGCAGACTGGAGAACTGCTTCTCAGCCTTCCATTAGTTACTACAATTGCAACAAGGAAAACCTGGGGCAGTTACTGAGCAAAATGGCCCCAGTCCTCCTTTAGCTAACATGTCAAATCGGGGGTCATGAAAGTGGCAAGAGACAACTGAAACAGCTAAAAATTACGGGACACAGCGTTTTCATTAACAGCGACCCACCAAGTTTGCCAAGGCCTGAATCTTCGCTGGCTGGCAGAGCTGCCCAAACTTGTTCCCGCTGCCACTCACAGGAACCACAGCAGCGCCAAAGCTGAGGGTTGGTGAGCCCAAGGGAGAGCACAGCTGGCGAAGAGACCTTTATTAATCCACGGTCAGCGCTGGGAATGAGACCCTCCTCCATGGGAAGGGCACAACCAAATGGGTGACATATTGGAATCAGTCAGGAGGAGCCTGAACTGGGAGTGACAGTAACTTCAGTTGGTTGCTCCCTCTCCAAAGCAGATTCATGGGATTTGCTTGGACTGGGCTGCACCCCTGGTCAGGACCCAATGAGCCGTCCCAAATCCATTCCCTGCACCTGGCATGCACTAACCGGGTGAAGGCCCCTGAAGTTTGGTTGGCCCGGTGGGGAGGGGCAGACATAGGCAGCTGCTGCTTACACCTCAGTGACAAGAGCGGGCAGGAGAGGGTGGAGTTCCCTTGCCAGCGTGCTTCAGAGGAAATGTGGCCAACAGGGAAGGGGGCTGGGACCCGCACTGTAACCCATGTGGAGGAAGCCAGGGCCATAGCAGGAGAGAGAGGCAGGAGGAGGCCCCCAGCCCAGAACCTTGAGAGCACTGATCCAGGAAAAGGAAAAACAAGGGAGACTGATGGTGGCAAACACGCAACATCAGACATGGCTTCAATGGACATTAAGAGATATCTTCGGGACCTTGTAGACGAGCTCAAAACTGAAGTATTAAATCAGGTAAAGCAAGATATTAGTAGAGTAATAAAAGAAATGCTCTCAGGAAGCATCTCTTGGGATGATACAGATGGAACAATGGAGGAACAGAAAAAAGGAGAGAAACATTCGATAAAGAATATAAAAAATACATAGAATACATGAAGCAGATTCAAAGAGACTACCAGGAAATTAAAAACTCCATTGAAAGCTGGCAAAATGCCTTAAAAGAAACTAAGGATAGGCCATCAAAACTTGAAGACAAGTTTGCAATGTGTGATTATGAAAGGAAAGGTCTCTTAAAAATAACAAGGAAACAGGCAGTAACAATACAAAGGCTAGAAGATGACAAGAGAATCTACAATTTAAGAATAAGAAACATGAATGAAGAAGCAGGAATACAAACAGATGAATTGCAAAGGCTATTCATGGAAATAATTAAGGAAAACTTCCCAAGCATGGGAAAAGAAAATGACATTTGGTTATGTGAGGCATACAGAACTCCAGCCACCTACAACCAAAACAGAATTACACCCAGACATATAATAATCACGATACCAGAAATTCAATATAAAAACAGAATATTAAAAGCCATCAGAGAAAAGAAACAGATTACCTATAAAAGATAAGCCCATCAGAATCACAGCTGACTTCTTGACACAGACCATCAGATCAAGAAGAGCTTGGAGCAAATCTTCCAAGCCCTAAAAGAAAATAACCTCCAGCCCAGACTGATGTACCCTGCAAAACTGTGACTAGAAATTAATGGAGAAACAAGATGCTTCCATGACAAAGAGGAACTGGGGGAATTTGTGACCACCAATCCAACCCTACAGAGAATACTGAGGGACATTCTAGAGAGAGAGAGAAGAAATACAAAAAAAAAATACCAGGATTTTAGGAACAGTGGCAAGAAAGGCCTCAATGAGTGGGGCAGGCAGTAAAATGAAAGAGAAAACTAGACAAACAAAGGCAGAAAAATAGCATAGCAGAAATGAGGCAGAGAAGGATAACTAGAATCTCTAACATAGATGGCCTTGATATGCTATATTGTAAATAGTGCACCAGGATTTAAAACCCACATTACTCACACTACTCTGCTTAGATGTATTATATTCTGTTCCAGTCATTCTACCTGTACTAGATTTGAGGGCACAGACAGCAATCCCGAAAATAACAAGAAATAGTATGTTAATCATCCTTAATTTCCTATTAACTTAATCTAAAGCTCTGTAAAACCTACATTGTTTTACCATGACTGATCGTCATTAAATCTGGTTTGTTAGATTGCTGTTTTTTATTGATAGATTTTATTCAAAGCTGTTAGGATTGATATATCAAGTCTGAGAGTATAGGCAACTGCTCTTAAGATGACAAGATACACTAGAATATCCACTATGGTTTGATTATTACCTGCCTTTGAAGTTTTATACTGTCTACAATGTTTTATTTTACTAGTATTGTTATTTACTGCTTTACTCAATTATACTGCTATATTCAATTATGCCTGATGATATAGACATTCTATTAAGATGATAAACAACACAGTAATCGTTGTAGATCACCTTGTACTGTGGTTTTATATGATGTTTTGGTTTCATGTTTTTATAGGAATTTGTTTTGTTTTGTCTTGCTAAGTTTTTTTCCCTCTAAAATAGAAAGGATAGAAATACAATGTAAAGATTCATGCATGCATAGCTGTTCACACTCTCAGTGTTTGACTATCTACTTTGTATGCTTTAATTTTTTAACTTGAACAACTATTTCTAAGAGGACAATATGTAATTTATTAACTAGTGATTTCTTATTGTTTATCTTTTTTTGGAATTCTGTATTATCTCTACCCTTTACATGCTTTTGTTTCTCTTTAAATAAAAAAAAAAAAGTTAACTTTTTTTTGGTCTTTTTGCCTTTTTCAGACAGGCTCTGTTAGGGCTAGTATTCAACTGACTTTGTATCCCAGGCCTATACGAACTCACAGTGATCCTCCTGCCTCAGCTCCTGAGTGCTGGGAAAACAGGCACGTGCCATCATATCATGCAAAAAAAGTTAATTTAAGAAAATAGCATTGTACAAGTCACCCCACATTGAAGTCTTTATCCTAGGTGATCTCCTGTTTCATCTAAGACTAATCATTTCCTCCAGAACTAACATTTCTACACGTTAGTGTTTCTCAAGTTTCTGTTCATTTCTGGCTTCCTGCTGGAGTTTTAAGCAAACAGAGGTTGTGTGCCTGTGATTTGAAGATGGATAGCTTAGAAAGGCCAGGTAGGTGGGTGGGTTTCTGAGATGTCTGATTAATCAAGTATTGCATGTGGTCTGCAAGTAACCCATGGAAAGATACGAAAAGAAAGAAAGTAACAGGAAGGAACTGAATAGTGCAAACACAAAATTCAAGGGGTAGACACTACTGATCCGAAGACAGAGATGGATTGCAAAGCACAATATTGCATTCTGTACCACCTATGCTGATTTCTTAACTAAAGTATACGTGACTTGACAGAGTTAAGCAAAATATGAGACTACATGTAAAAAGGTTCATTTAGCTGAGAAATAAGGGTACTGTACTAAGTAAATAATCTTTCTCTGTTCTTTAAATCTTCTGAAATTACCCTGAGGGATAGTTAGAGCCAGGGTCATGCTGCCATCACACACTTTCATTGGTCTGTCTTCTCAGAATCTTCTACACAACAAGGTCATTGACTTCTAGAGGGAAAAGGTTGAGGCTGACTGCTCTATAGGATACTGGTTTACTTAAGCCAAGGGTTAAATACAGTAGCATAAACAACAAAACAAAACAAGACAAAACAAAACAAAAACATTGAATCTCACAAGTGTTATGTATAGGGGTAGATTTTGAAAGGCCTTACATCTTTTGTTAAAAGTTTTAAGGAAATGTTGAACACCTTTACTACTGCTCAAACTATCTTTTTCTAAAATTACTGAAGTTTATTGGTACATTTTAGGTATACACGATGGTCATGTTCATCATAGGATATTTGTACCTGTACATGATATAAATGTGATTCTTTTTTTCCCATTCCCCTAGCTTCCCTTCAATCCTTCTTGTCCTCCTTATTTACAAAACTTTGCATGCTTATATTTTTATCTGTCACTATAAGAATATCACCAGATATGCCACTGGAATTAAAAATTGTTCACCAAAAAAAAAAAGTGGCAAGATAGGTTTCCTTTGTGTTCAACTCATGATAATACTACACTTACAATTATCCAGAGGACCGAGAAAGCAGGGCAGTTCACAGGGTGAGCCCTGCCTCTTTCATCCAGAAATAGACATTTCTTTCTTTTCATTTCTTTTCTTTTTTTTTTCCCATACCGGGAATCAAACTCACGACCTTGCACTTGCCAGGCAGGCGCTTAAGCCACTGAGCTAAACCCCCAGCCCCTCAGAGATAGAAATTCCAAGCCAGGTCTCGAACCTAACTCTTCCCCTACTGAGTTCCCATTACCACTTAGAAAATGAGAAAGGGATTTGTCTTAGGATTTCCACTCCAATCTCACACTCTCCACTGTGGGACTCTTCTCCGTCCCCTTGCTAGTCATGTAAAATATACCCCTTTCTTACAGGGGCTAGGAAAACATCTCAGGACTCAGCGGCAACTGCCAAGCTGAAAGACTGTTCCCAGGCTTTGACATGAGCCCGTCTCCTTCCTTCTGTGTCCTCCTTGACGCACTCTGCCCCACCTCTGCCGGGAGGCACAGTCTCCTTCCCTGCAAGGACTTCCACCCCAGACTTTAACGAGCTCTCCTCCAGTTTCGAGCTTCGTTGGTCACAGGAAGTGAGGACCTTCTGTTGGGCCATAGATGTAGCTCTCACTTGGACCGCAGGGTCCCAAGCTGGACCACATGCCAGACTCTGTCACAGAAATCCTGCAGTGAGATTACCAGGGATGAAAGCCACTGCCATCTCCCTGAGCTGCCTCCCACTCCTCACAACTTCACCCCTTTTTCTAATCTCTCTCTCTCTCTCTCTCTCTCTCAAGTTCTCCTTTCCAAGTTTTAGACTTCTCCCCCAGGGATAAACTTTCAGCATCCCAGCCAGGAAAACCCCACGCCAACCTGAGGTCACTGTCTATTCGACCTAATAAATGGATCCAATCTCCCAGCCCACCCACACAGAGCCAGGCACCTACCTACATGCTACCTGTGCCCTGGTATGTTTTAATTGCTGAAACATCCATTGATAAATATTTGGGGAGAACTAAGTCTCTGGATTTCCCTCCTGACCTGACTACATACTAAAAGGTATTGGAACTAAGCCCTCAGGATGGACACATCAGTAACTCAGCAAGGCACTCTGTAAACACTGGGATTAGATGCATTTATTCCTCTGGTTGCCACAGAGGTCAAGCTGCCCCTTCCCTGCCTCCCATCCGGCGTATTTACCAATACGCCTGCCACACAGTTCTCCTCATAAGGCCTACAAGCTGCACGCTCCTTTGAAACATTTCTAGATGCTTCCCCAGAAGAGCTGGCTGTAGAGGTGAAACAGACACAGAAGTGAGGCCATGAAGCACGGGGCATCGAGCATCTGAGCACTCTACACCAGCACAATTCAAACCCCAGCGTAGGTCAGAATTATCTTAAATGCAGGTTTCCAGGTCTGTATGCTTGAAATCCTGGGAATCTTCTTTTGTAAACAATCTATGATTCTAATAAATGCAGATTTCTAGGTCTTGTATTCTTGAGAGCCTGGGGGTTTTCTTCTGTAACCAATCTACGATTCTGAGAACTGCTCTCTGAGAAACACTCCCATGTATGTTTTATATACTATACACCCTTGAGGCTAGGAGGCACTTCTTGCTCCTCCCACTTCCGATAGTACAGCTTCCAGTACACAGTAGGCCTTCCATTGATTGAATAATGCTGAAAAATAGCATTGCACTGACATTTAGTACCTACTCACTGTCACACAGTATGCTGCATTGATTCTCTGCCAGGATTGTGCCCATTTTAACAAACAATTGGCTTGAGAAAAAAAACTGATATGTAGGGAAGGCAGGAGTACTTGTCTTACGCCACTCGCCACTACCTGTCTCCTACCTAGCATTCGGTGTGTGTGTGTGTGTGTGTGTTTTGTTTTTTGGGGGTTTGTTTTGCTGCATCTGGGATGGAACTCACAACCTCATGTTTACCAGGGTAAACCCTTAGCGCGCTCAGTGTGTGTAACCTGGTCCTCAGCTTTGATTTTGGAACAGAGAGCATTGACTTCTGGACAGTCATTAGTTGCAAGACAGCACATCACTCCTCTGTTTTAATCTCCTTCTCCAGGGGTGCACTGCTCACATTCCTTTAAAGTGACCTGGCTCTTTAAAGCATAACCACCTGTCACAGAAGCCAGCTGCACAGGGAAGGTTTAGCAGGAACCACCCCAGTGCTCCTACCGTAAAGGGGCTGGGGAGGGGACAGCTGAGTGGTAGGACACCTACCTCATACACATGAAGCTCTGCCTGCAATTCCCAGAGCCACTAAGAAAAAAATCTAAAAATCACCAAAAAGTGAAGATGCCAATGTGAACTCTCACTCCAGGGTCTCCTAGCGACTCCTGACCATAGAACATGAGGCAAATGCAGGGGCTTCATCTGAGACCCCAGTGTCTGCTCCTGAGCCCAGACAATAAGAGCTGGGCAGACACTGCAGCCCCTCAAGCAGACTCAACCTGGATGAACATGAATGGTGCATTTGGTTTCCTTCCATTTAATTTAAATTATTTTGCCTCTTCTAGAATTCTCTTTCTGCTGGTAGATGTTTTGAGAATCTCCAAAATGTGTCTTTGTTTTCACTTTTGCTTTAATTTTAGGTAAACAATAGGCCCATCAGGATTTTAAAGTTTTAGTACTCACAGGTGAGCATTTTATAAAAGAGTCCTAATGCTTCTGAATAATGCATTGCATTATACTTAGGATTAAATTTAACACATTGAATTAATTATGTCAAAACTGTTGTAAGCACTTTGCATATATTGAGTCATTAAAACAATACAACATCCCTGTAAGGTAGGTGCTATAATTGTTACTATTTTACAAATAGGAAAAATGAAGCTTGGAGAAATTAGCACTATTACGTGGGGTATAAGCATGTGAGTCTAGGCTTCTGTGGGAACTCTACAGCCATCTCTAGGCCTTCTCACTAAAATATCATTCTCTAAGGCAGCGAGCCTTTTAGAACAGAGTGCCTAAACTGCGATCCCAAGCCCACTTACAAAAGTGCCCAACTGCAATTAAACTTGAATACTGAGGTTTTAGTTTAGAAAAAACAACTCATACATTAATATCTTTTGTCTTAAAAACACAGTAACAGGGCTGGTGATTTAGCTGAGTGGCATAAGCACCTGCCTTGCAAGCATGCAGTTGTGAGTTCAATCCCCAGTACTGATAAAAAAAAAATTAAAAAATTTTAAACACAGTAACATAGCTTCAATGATACAAATGACTTTTTATTGACAGGTAAAATTTGAATTTGGTGTGCCTTTGCACAATTAATATGTTCTTCGCTGTTGTATTCTAGCTGGTAATTTGTCAAACCTTGGCCAGGGTGACAGCTTACACACCCGAGCAGGGGTCTTCATTCCCACTGAGCCATGGGTGCTATAGGCTCACCACTGTTCTAAGGGCTTCTCTCTGTCCAAAACTTCTACCATGAAAATTGCAGTGTTTCATTTTCCATTAGTGCAATGTTTCTCAAAGACAGTGTGACTGGTTCTTTAAGTAGGACATTTCTTCATTATGCAAGACTATCCAGAATCTTATAAGATATTCAGTATCCTTAGCCCTAGGACATTAACTAGAAGAAACACTCGCCAAAAAAGTTGACAAAATTTGCTAGAGACAGAGACTATTCCCTGCTTAGGATATCTGGGAGGGACAAAATCAAAATTTTTACTTTAGTCTCATATAAACCACATAATTTAGATCAAATCCAGGACCTCCCAGGGATATAAAAAGAATGACGCACAAGTCAACCACACTTTGATGGGCAAGGAGCAGGGAAAGCCCCTGGGTCAGTCTGACTGGCCAATTGCATAAGTTAATGTTAATGCCAGACATATGTGTTAGAAGCACAAAACAATGAACATGAGTGAATGTGCACATCCCAAAGACTTGGCTTGAAATCTGCCTGATGAGGGGTCACAGTTTATTAACTTCAAACCTTCAACTCCTTCATATGTTAAGTGGGGTGGTAATCTGTCCTTCACAGAGTAAAATTCAATCAAGTGGCCAAGGTTCCAGCAACTACAGTACAAAGCTGATCACAGGAAGGGTCTAGATCAATTTGAATACACTTGCTTTTCATCCCATGGCACTAAACCAAAGCTCAAAGATAGAGTTTCCAGTCCTTCCTTGCTATGTGACTGTTTTATTTTTCTCTCATTGCTGAGACAAAATACCCAACACCCAACATTATGAGGGGAAAGATTTATTTAGCTCACAGTTTGTGGAGGTTTCAGTCCATAATCAACACCCCCAAGGTAGGGTGGTGTGACAGAGGAGCAACAGTTCATGGCAGCAGAAGACAGCAAAAGGGGAAAAGCAAGCTTTTTTTTCCCCTCCCTATATGGTATACAAGCTCCCCACCCTAGGTCAGATGTAGCATTCATACCTCCAATCCCAGCACTAAACAATAAACCAACCACAAACTCTACATTCAGTTGCCTCTGAAAAGCCTACCCCTTCATGACCTCATGAGGCTTTGAGGGGACATCTAGAAACAAACCATAACAATGACCTTGGCTATCTCTGTGGGCAACTGGTTCCTTCTCTGTAAGAAAAAACAAAACCAAATTGTTTCTAGTAAAATAAACATCTAACACTATGATCTGAGTATTCAGGGCAAGAGGAGAGACCCATAGGCCAAGTATATCTGGTTTTTCCAGCACCAGCACTGTTCCTTCAAAAAAAATCAGAAAAAGAGAGAATGAGAGAGAGAGAAAGAGAAGAAGGGAAAGGAGGTGAAGGGAGGAGAGAGAAGGGAAGGGAAGGGAACAGAAGGGAAGGGGAGGGAAGGGAAGGGAAG
>PVLA01010582.1:0-61923 GCA_004027455.1 Hydrochoerus hydrochaeris
CTCCTCCGGGCCTCCTTATCAGGTGGCTTCAGGGAGTAATTGGAGACTGCAGAACAAAGCGGAGGAGGCCCAGATGTGTTAGCAGCCTCAGCCCAGCTCCGATGCTTATTCCAAAGAAGCAGAGTAGGAGACTGGGACGCCGTGTTTCAGTGACCCTTCCCCGGTGCCCACGCTCCTGTCCTCTGCTCTTCCTCTCGATGACTGCAGGAGGCTCTCAAAGGCGGGGGTGGCCCAGGAAACCCCGTGCCTCCCTGAAGTACCTCTGTGGAGCCAGCCTGAGGTGTCTCACAGTGAGGCCCATAGACCACTGCTCTCAGGCTCCAGTGTGTGTGTGTGTGTGTGCGCGCGCGCGCTCTGGGAAACTGAGGTAGGAGGGTCATAGCTTGAGTTCAGCCTGGCAACTTAGTCATTATCGAGAACCTGTCTCAAAATTTATTTTAAGAAAACATTAAGAAAAGGTCTGAGGATGTGCAAAGGTCCTGGGTTCAATACCCAGCAAAACACATCAAACTCTAGGCTTAAACATTCATTGGGAGCCACCCCAGGACCCAGCGTGGTACCCATAGCTGAATTTACTGCAGAGAAAGGCACAGAGTGCGATCGGCCACAGGGAAAGGCATGAGACTGAACAAGGCGCCAGCTCCCAGCGTCCTCCCCTCCGGGGTGCACAGGGTGCGCTCAGTCCCTCCAGCAGGGAGGAGCGCTGGTGTGTGTGAAGTGTCACCTCCCAGACTTGGCACCCAGCAGTGGCCCGCAGGCACTGCCGCCCGGCACACCCCCAAATTCCACGTTCCCAGAGGTAGAGCAGGTGTTCAGTGTCCACCGCATTGCTGTTCCAGCACTGTGGGCACTGTGAGTCACTTTTGCCGCTGGAAATCTGTGTCCCAGATGCCAGCCAGCGCCTGCCTTGCAAGCAGAGCTTCGAAGGACACACCCTGCTCTACCGAACCATTCTGCACCAAGCCTTTCTTCCCCAGGGGACCCTGCTCGCCTCGGAGATGAAGGCCCCTCTCCAGGTCTGGTGGGTAAAGCTGAGGCCAATCAGCTCTGCCTCCGGTACTGGGTGACTTGTGACATGTGACTTGATCACTCTGGACCTAAATCCCTGGTTTGCAGCAGTGATAGTGCCCCCCCTCCAAATGGCCTCTCCCCTGGGGACATCTTCATAGAGAGTCCAAGTTCCCCTTGGACAGTTTGACCACTGAGGGCAGGAGTGAGGATTCCAGAGCTAAGTGAGAGCTGATGCTGCCCTCCCAGGAGAACTGGCCAAGGTCAGGGGCATGGGACACCAGGAGGAGAGTCCCTGCCCCTTGGAACCTGTGATCTGGACGAGTCCTACATCTTTGTTTAAAATGAGCATCCTTTGTCTAGGACTGAGAGAAAGATTGTTAAGGCGGGAAAAGACAGCGCCTAGTTTAATGAGCACTGTACGCGTCCCAGGCAAGCCACCCCACTGTGTGTCCCCTGCTCCCTTCCATGGTACTTCAAAGCTCTGCTTGCAAGGCAGGCGCTGGCTGGCATGTGAGGTACTCGGTGTGGACACTGCCTCTACCCCACCCCGAGGCCCCCCTGTACCCTGAAAGGGCAGCTTGCCACTAGCCTGACCTCAGCCCTGGGTGCAGGAAGGGACACTTGGAGATTCAGGGCTGGCTCTATCACAGCTCTGCCTGCTGACCCGGAAGCCCCTTCCCAGCTTCCCCATCTGCGAAATGTACCGGGTAACTGTGCTGGGAGCTTCCTACCGCTCTGCCTTCTTTCCTGTTCCATCCTGTACCAGAGCCCGCCTCAGACACCCCTGTGCCGAAGACCTTCAATCAGCGTTTCTCCGAGAACATCCCGCAAGCATCTCCTGGAGGTTCACCGCAGTTACGGCCCCCGGACGTGCCCCTCTGGCTTCCCCTGGCTGGCAGCAACTTTTTGTCTTGGTCCCCCAGCCTCCACCCACCTTAGAAGAAGATCTTTGAGGCTGGAAATCCTGTCATCAGCTGCCATCCCTCTGGCTGTTCTTTTGTTCCCAGATGCTAGAAAGTCCCTGAAAGTGTGGCTGGAGCCAAAATTCTGAGTTCATGAAGAAGCAGGTTAATTTTAGGGCCCGTGGCAATGAACAGGAGTCCTCTCTGCGGGTTGGTTGGATAAATGAGTTAATTTTGTCCAAGTTCCAGATGCCTTGGGAACTTTGGTGCTGAGTGTGTACGTAAGTGTTGGGGGGAAGCAGGTTCTGCATGAAAAGTGCTCTGGGGCCCATGGGGAGCCTGGGAGGGCAGGGCGCCGCGTCCTCAGCACTGCGGTGAATGGTGCTAATAATGGTCTGCGGGTCAGTCCCAGCGAGGGCGCTTTGGAGTGGGGCTGGTGTGCCCTGGAAAGCCGTGCCAGCTTCTGGGAGCTGGGAGAGTATGCAGGTCACTGGAGCCCAGGGCAATAGGGGTGGAAGTGGCCTGAGTGACTCCAGCGTGGGTTGGGACACGGGAGGGGGCTCCTATGGCTGGCAACACTGATCACTGGGTTTAAGTGTCAGCTGTGTCCTGGGAGAGCTGCGTGACACAGTGGTCATGTGGCCTCTCTGAGCGTCAGTTTCCTCATCTGCGATGGGAACAATGACTTCATTTCTCTACTTTTCTAAGTAATGAATGGAGTACATCCTCTTTTTTTTTTCTTAATTTAAAATTTATTTCAATTCTTCCAGGGCTAGATATGTGACTACATCTTGACATAAACCTAAGACATCCTGCTTTTATTGCTTTTCAATAGCATTTTAAAGTTATTTTGAAATCATGGAAGGTTCTCAAGTTGCAAAAATAGCAGAGAAAGTTCCCATGCAGGCTGCATTTCTCACTGATTTTGATACCACATTAATAACTTAATAACTAAGCTAAACAGTGCCCATAGCCGCCCTGTGCAGCTCAGTGAGTTTCTTAAACTGGACACAGCCTTCTCTTCAGCACCCACACTGAGAGAGAGAGAGAGAGAGAGAGAGCACCCCAGCACCCCCAAGAGGCCCCCCACCAGATCCTCTCCCAGGGGAGCGCTTGATATTCATGGAATCACATACCCATCCTCTGCCTCTGGCCTCTTCTGGCCTGTAGAGTGTGTCATGGTGACAGCTGCTGCTGGACAGGCAGAGCCGGAGGTGCTGTCCTCGCAGTCTTTCTGTCTGCAGAGCATTGTGAGGACCTGAGCTGTGTGCCCCCAGATTTGCGCATTGATGTCCTAACTCTCAGGACCCAGGAATGGGACTGTCTCTGGAAGGACTGGAGGAAAGAGGTTAGCAGGATCAGGGTCGCTGAGGCCCTCGGCATCAGAGGGACATCTTGGAAAGAGTGCTGGGTGTGGGGTCCCAAGGTGGAAACCGTCTGCTGAGCCCCCATGAGGGGGCGGCATTGCGCATGTGCGCGTGTGTGTGTGTGTGTGTGTGTGTGTGTGTGTGTGACATAAGTCTTGGCTCTTCAAGTCTCCAGTTGCTGGCACTTTGTCCTCACAGCCACAGCCAGTGAGTCCGTGTGTCTGAGGTATCGGGGGTCCCCAGATCACTAGGCTGAACCTGTCTACGCAGAGGACACTAGCCCTGACCATTTGCCCTGAGGCCTTGCCCTACTGCATCTGGTGCAGAATAAGCAGCTGTTTCAGCTCAGCACAGAGGCTGGGGCCGGGGAGAGCAGCTGGAATGTCCCCTGGCCCCTGGGGCGGCGCACGGGTGGGTCCCAACACAACTCTCCTTCCACCTCTTCCTCTCTGCTCTGCCTTTTCTGCACCCCTGCTCCTGTTCAGGCCTGGCCCACCCTTGTCCAAGCTCTCTCCCTGGGTCCCCCTGGATCCCCCTGGGGACCCAGTCATGCCACCACAGGAGCTGAGTGAGCGTGATGGTCCTAGCAGACTAAGAAAGCTATTGGCACATCTTCCTGACCTCCATCTTTTGTTGGCAGCCGGAAAAGGGAGGCAGCTTGCACACCCGGTGGGGTTTAGATCCAGGAGGTGACGGAAGCTGGAACGAACATCTCTGGTGAGTGTGCATGTGTGTTCTGTGGGACACGGAGCCGTGGCCGGGAGGAAGCTTGGCTGCACCAGGCGGTGTGGCTGGAACGGAACTGAGTCTGGGGCTGATAGGGAAACGACAGGTGTGGCCAGAGGGCAGCTCGGTCCCCTCTTCCACACCTCACTGGAATAGCTTCCATCTGTTTCTCACACAGGGGCGTCCTCTGGTCCATCACTGAGCTGTGCTGTGTGAGAAACTGCCCCAAAGCTGAGTGACCTGTACCAGTGAACATTCGTTTCTCTCTCATTCCTCACACGGCATCGTGGACCTGAGACTGGCGGGCTGTGAGCTGAGGGCTGGTTCCTGTGCCACTTGTCCCTTCAGGGTGTGCAGCGGTGGCAAAGGAAGCCACCTGGGCCAGCACACCTGTGGCTACTGCTCATGGTGGGCCCACTGACTTTGTGTGGGCCCCAGCAACTCGCATGGCCGTGCCCAGCGTCAGCGGGGATGTGGGAGACATACACATTTTGGGGACAATTACCCTTAACTTACAGGGTAGTGGGAAGGAAGCAATCCAATTCCCCACACCCAGAAGACAGGAAAGTGTTTTCCCCTAAGTAAGGGGCTCTCTGGAGCTTGGTTTCAGAGATTCCTCACTTTCAATGTCCCCTGCTCTCTCCGCCTCCCCCTGCTGGTCGAGGGAGGGTTTGCAAGGCCTGGCCTGAACAACAGGTAGACCTCATTCCTTCCTGCAATCGCTGGTTAGGAGACAATATTTAACAACAAACAAAAACAAAACCCACCTGGAGTCAAGCGCTGCTTCTGTCTCTTAGCAGCTGCGCTACCTTGAGTAAACTCTTACCTCTTTAAGTCTCCCTGTGCAATATGGGTGCGTTACCAGCCTTTCCTCTTGGAGTTCTGGGGGGGCAGGGAAGAAGGTAAAAGTACAACCTTAGCCCACCCTAAGAGTTTGGCATGCATTTGCTGTCACTGTTCCAGGGTGCTGCTAGGCCTGGGGAAGTGGTGGTTCTGTCCTTGTGTCACAGCCTGCTGTGCTTAAGCCCAGGGGAGGGTACATTCTGGGATGCCAGCACTCAACCTCCAAGCTGGCCTGATGCCGAGGCTGCCAAACCCCTCCCATCCTCTTAGCTGGGGACACCAACCCCAGAACATGTGCCTGGGTTGGCCACATGTCAAAGCCTCCTGTGGGTCCTGGCCACTGCCCAAAGACAGTGCCTCCGATGCCACGTCTACTCCAGGGGCTACCCTTCCCACAGGCACAGACCATCTGGTTCCAGCTGATGGGGAGAATGGGTGCCTGGGGGCTGCCTGGTGCCCACCTGGGGGTGGCGGACAACATGGGCAGACGCTGAAGCTGGCAGTGAGCACACGCACTTGGCCTGGCATGGCTCAGACCTGCTGGCGCACTGCAGTAAAACCACCTTTGACTTAATATATGCTAATTAGATTTTAATGGGATTCAGATTTCCAACAGTAGTGCAGTGTTAGCCATGGTAAGTTATAATCATATCTAATTGGTAATTCTAACATAACAAATTTCTTGGATAAATTATTCTTAGCTAATAGTCCCCCAGGAATAACCTCAAAGCACGTACATTGACACGCACACAGAGCCACACTTACACACGTAGCTGTCTTAGGGGAAATTGAGAAAAAAGAACAAGGCAGAAGCAGGGTCACAGGGAGGCAAAGTTGTTCCTGAAAACTTGTGTCCTTCAGGGCCTCCACTGGAGCCCTGGACCAAGCCCCTGGACTCCCTAGAAAGGAGCCCGATTGCCAGGGCCCGACAGCTCGTAAGAGGGAAGAGCTCAGGCCTCTGGCTGGAGGGGGGCTCAGCCCTAGGCAGTGGCAGCAGCAGGAGCCTATGGGTTCAGACCTCAGTCCCTTTGGGGGGCTCTGTTCCTGGGGGGCCTCCTTGGTCCCAGTGAGTCCTAGAGCTGGACTCGCAAGGGCTGATGGGACGGGTTCTTCCTGAGCTTGGAAGTGGCCCTGTTGGGGAGGCAGGTTATCACCTTTAACCCTCCCGGGCCTCCATCCTGGTACATTGATGCCAGCTCAGGGCCTCTCTTGTGTGACTGTGGGCTGTGGGCACAACTCCTCTGAGCTTCTGTCTCCTTGTTTGTAAAGTGGAGGTGATACTTTGGAAGGTCATTGTGAAGCTCAAAAAAGCTGATGCATGCCAAGCCCTTGGCACAGTGCCTGGCACCTGGGGAGCAGCTGGCTAATGGGAAAATCCTAAGTAGAAAAAGACTGATACTTAGGTAAATCTCTTTTTCTTTTGGATGGTGGTGGTGGTACTGGGGATGGAACTCTGGTCCCACTGTCCCTCACCCCTTTTGCAACATGGGTCTTGCTAAGTTACTAGACTGCCCAGGCTGGGAATTTGCTATTTAACGTGTCATAACAGGCTGTAACCATGTGTATCCCCACTTTATAGCCAGGAAGACTGAGTTCAGAGATAGGATCAGTGTCTAGGTTTGAGCTCAGGGCTGATCTCCCTTGTCACCCTCCTTCCTGCATTCCAGTTCACACCTTAAAAAAAAAAAAGAAAATCCCTAATGGGGGTGGCCTAAACCCCCAACATCTGTTTCCCACAGACTGGCTGCATGCACTGCCCAAGACACAGCAGATCCCATCGTGGTGAGGACCAGCTTCCCCGGTGGCCGTCTTCCCTGTGTCCCTCACAGCAGGGTCCCCCTGCAGCCTTGTAGAAGGCCACCAGTTCTGCACATAGGGCATCCCTGCTCAGAGGCCCTGCAATCATTTCCCATAGTCCCCACCTTCTAACTCCATCACCTTGGGGTTAGGGTTTCAACACAGAAACCTGGGGGAGGGGACACAGGCATTCAGACTCCAGTGCAGGCCACTGGGTAGTGGCAGCCCTGTCCTTCTACCCTCTCCCTCTTTGCAAGGTTTCCCCACGGGCTTGGGAAAGCAGAGACTCAGTCTAGCAGATGCTGTCCTTGTCCCATCCCGGCCTCAGAGCCCTCTGGAGTCGCCTGCAGTGTGTGAGCTTGTGGCCTCTTCTCTGGACTGGCATTTTCCCTGGCTGCAGGGATTCTGCTCAGGTCCCAGTGTGTCCTTAAGGCTGTCCCATAGGTGCAAACTACTCTGTCCTCTTTGCTGATGGTGGCGCAATCTGGGGTGTGTGTGTAATGCAGGATCCCAGGGCCCCACTGGAACAAAGCCCCAGTCGTCCAGGCTGATGACATGCTCATTAATACATGCCATAGGGGCTCCTGCTCCCCCCTGCACCTTGGCCTGTTCCACTGTACTTCCTGTATCACCTCCCAAATAAACCATTGGCACCCAAATCCTTGTCTCAGGGTCCATGAAATAATTATGCTTAATTGTGCCAACTTGATTGACTTGGGAGTTGCTGAAGAGTTTAGTAAAGTGCACTGCTGGGTGGGTCATGGAGGTGTGGCGTGGCTTGCTATATAGGGTACCCCTTCTTCTCCAGCACTGTCCCCCTGCTCTGCTTCCCAGTTCCCATGGACTAAGGACCTTTGGTCTGCCATGTCCTTCCATCATGATACTTCTGCTTAGGAGCCAGGTGACCATGGACTGAATCCTCCCAAACTGTGAGCCAAATTAAACTTCTCCTCCTTTAAGTTGTGGATGTTAGGTTTTGTGTCTCAGTGACAGGAAAGGTGACTAATACAATCTGTTTTGGGGGGAACCCAAGTCAAGACCCTCAGTCACTTCAAGCACTGGATTATCTGTGTTTGGCACAGTGGACGAAGCATGAACCCCATCCAGGCTGCTGGAGACTTTGATCATGGAGCTGCCACTGTAAACTGTGTGATCTCAGGGCAATGACCCACTTCTCTGAGCCTCCACCTGCTCATTTGATACAGGGATCATCAGTTCTTACCATTGGCAAACAGCACTTAATGAATACTACTTCTTTTCCAGGCAGTTGATCCCAAATGGTCTCACCTGAGTTCCATACCTGCTGGATGCTGGCATGGGTGTCCCTCCTGCCCCTCAGGTTTGGCTTGTCTAGTGTCAGACTAACTGCTACCATTGCCCTGTGCACTGTTCCTGTCCCTGCAGTCACTTCTTTGTGCAGGTGAAGGACCATCATCTTCCCTCACACCACATAGCCTTATTCCAGAGTATGGGGGCTCCTCAGAACCAGCTTTATGGCTGTTCAGCTCTCTGGAACCACCTGGATGGGGCTGGGGGTGCCTGGGCAGTGGCTTGGTCTTTCTCAGCTTTGCCTCACTTGGAGAATGAAGACTCAGCATGGTGCGCCCTGACCTGGAGTTTCACTGACCCCCCCAAAGATGGCCTATCTTCCCCTGCCTGGCCTCCCTGTGCCATGAGCAGCCTCCTCAGGCTTCAGGACACACAAGCAACCTGGCATCTTGATAAAACACAGATGTCAGCTCAGCATTCCTGGAGGGGCCTGGGACCCTGGATTTCTACCAGGCCCCAGAGATGATCATTCTGTTGGTCCTGGTGTTGCTTTTATGGGAGTCTAGACCTCTCCCCCTCCAGGTCTGCTCTGCTCTACTGCAAAGTGTCTACTGTGATTCTGATGCTCTCACCCCTGCTCCAAAGTCATCAGTGGCTTCCTATGGCACAGCAGCAGTTGTCAGAGCTTTCCCTATCTTCATTGATTGCATCCTGTTGTGGTTTATGTTTAGATGTCCCCCCTAAACCTCATAGAATCACAGAGGTGGCTAGGTCTAAAGTGTGTGGTACTGGAATTGATTCATGGTGCAGCGCTAGGTTCAACGGCACTGGGATTAAGGGTGTGAGTGCTACCAGCCCTAAGTAGTCTGGGTAAGATACGTACCCAGATAAAAGGGGCAGAAGGACACTGTTAAGGTCCCCTGTTGTTTTTGCTGCCTTGTGGATGCTATGAACTATTCTCTGCGATGCCTTTCTGCAATGTCACCCTGTCTTGGATCCAGCTGATTATGGACTGAAACCTCTACAAACTGTGAGCTAAATAAACCTTTCCCCCTGTCACTTTGGGTGTCATGTATTTTGTCTTAGTAAACAGATCCTCTGAGGTGAGTGCCATGAACACGGCCTTCCCATTTTACTTGAGAGCTGAACAGCCATAAAGGCACAGAGAGGAAATAGAGGCACAGAGAAGGTAAAAGTGGAAGTCACACAAACTGTGTTCAGCAGAACTGATGGTGACACAGTAATGCCGGGTTGGAGGGCTTGGCTTGGTGGTGTGGGAACGTTCTCTGAGCAGAGAAAGACTGAGCCCTCAGCTCTAAAGGACTTTGGGAAGGACTGTCCCTGAAGTCAGGGAAGGAAGGTCGCTGGAGAGTGCCAGCCTGTGTGCTGGATGGAAGGACAGCATAGAGTACATCTCCAGGTGCCCTGTGCCTGTGGCACTGGGGACTCCAAGCTCAAGGAATGCAGAGAGGGAGGTGCAGGAGGAAGGCATGGGTGAGGACCGTGAGATCTGAGACCCCTGGACTTCTGCCCCAGAGAGCCAGCAGCTGCTAGACACGGGCAGCTGCCCAGGCTGAACCTGAGGTCAGGTGCGGCTGGCAGCGTGGCTGGCCGTGAGCGCCGACATTTGGGCCTGTCGTCTGTGATTGGGCCATTTGGAATAAATGTATGTATTTTATACATCTAGTTCCTTTCGCCCATCACTCAGGGCTGTCATGCATCCCGGAGGAGGCCAAGGGCGTAATCACTGACATAACAGCTTAAGTGCTTTGTGGAAAACTCCCCTGCTCCTGTCTGGCTGCGGGTCCACTTCCCCGTTCTCTCTCTGTCCTCCTTTCTACCCACTCCTGGCCCCTCCGACTTCTTCTCACCTCCTTCAGTGCTGACCTTTGCCCCTTTCTGTCTCTTTAGAGGGGGAAGACTTCTCTCTTCTTCTCCCAGAAGACTTCTCTCCCTTCCCCTAGAAGGCCCCTCCCGCTCCGCTTCGTCCTCCATCTCCACACCCCTTGAGAAGTCTTCCTCTTCTCATCTCTGACCCTCAGCACCCACAGGGCCCCTCCTGTCCTCCCCCACTGCCCAGCCCACTCCTGTTCCCTCCATTCTTGTCAGCTCCACCCCACCACTCTCACACTCTTCTCTTCCTGCTTCTCCTACTTCTTACCAGCAAGGCAGGGCTTCCTAGTGGTCTCCGTGTCCACCTGGTCACAGGGTACACATGGAGCCCACAGGGATCAGGGCTTCTTTGGCACAGCAGCCTGGGGGCAGCTGGCCAGCCCCAGGGGCCTCTACATGCCAAGGCCCCATCAGAGGATCTATAGGAGGTAGACAGGGCTAAGACTCACGGGGGAAGAAGCCCAGTGGAGATGGAGCCCCTGGAGAACTGACTAGACCCAGAAGCCCTGTGTGCCTCAGGTGACCAAATGCACGGGACCAGAACCCAGAGCCTTCTCTGTGCTGGTGACCTGCAGCCTGGCACCCAAGACACTGCCAAGGCACCTGAGCCGAACAGGGCCACTATGCCAGGCAGAGCTGACCCGGATTCCACGTATACCCACCAAGGCCCAGCTGCGAGGTGCCTACTCCCTGGAGGCTTCTCGGCACCTCACCTCTTCAGAGCTTCTCTGCTTCCTCTTTACACTTCCCTCCAAAAGCTCGGTCACAGAGGAGCTGCAGGGCCTTTCCCCAAGTCTGTCAGACGTAATGCTGGGGCTGCGCAGGTCGAAGCCTGCCCATCCTGGTCTGGGCTGAATGATTAAACCAGCAAATGGCTGCATGGACAGGACCCCTCTTTTCTCTTGGGCTGAGCCCTCTGTTACGCATCCCTCATCTCCCCCTCCAATCCCAGGCTAAAAATCCTCCAAGTCAGAGCCAAAAGCAGACAGCTGCCCCACCCCCAGTGGCCCTCAAGCCTCCCAGCTGGCCCTCTCCAGGCGTGTCTCCTGCCATTTCACGTGGTTCATCCACTTGCTGCCAAGGTATTAATGCACTTCAGGGGTCAGCAGAGCCCAATGACCACGCTCTTAATAGGGTAAAGCAACTCCAATTTCACACCTCTGCGGGCTCGCTGCTATTAAGGCAAGCAGAGGGAACAAATCCATTTTTTAAAAAAATTTCTTCCAAAAAATACACAAAAAGCATTGTGTGACAGAGGCTTATTCAGGATTGCTGCAGACAGCAGAGAGCAGCTGGCTCACCTAAGTGGAGCTTTGCGGAGAGAAGGAAGTAGGCAGAGGAGGCGGATATGGTGTGTGGTCATTCTTGCTGACCTGGCCTGGATGTCCACACAGGATGATTCTCTGAGCGCCTTTGGCCACTGAGAGGCATTTACTTCAGTACTGCTATCAACTGACCAAATGTGAGCTCACCAATGTGTTGAATGAATGAATGACTTATGTCTTGTATATTTAAAAGAAAAATTGCTACAAGGAGACACTGGGGCTTAAATGAGGTTAGGAATAGAGCATGAGAAACCGAGGTTGTAGAATATCAAGGTCAGAAAGCAGCACTGTTGTGGATTGCAAAAACAGCTTTAATTCTGCTTCCTTCCCTGTGTCCACATACCATGCATTGTGACTCGCCCATCAGGAAGGGAATTGGGTGTCTCCATCCTTTGCATCTGGACTCACCTTTTGACTCACACTGGCCATGAAGATACACTGGAAATGACAGTGTATAAGCTCTTCTAGGCTGCAAAAAGGCCAGTGGACATCAGTTCTCTCCCCCTTCTCAAGCATGAGGGATGGCACAAAAGAGGTGAATCATCTCAACCCCAGTTGATACAAGAAAGGCAGCCCAGTCTAGATCAACCAAATGCGACCCCCATCAGCTACTGCTCACAGCCCAGGGGGGCATCCAAGTAACTGTTGTTTGAAGTCACTGCACTATGGGTATGTTTGTTATACAGCACTGATAACTGATACAAGAGCCATAGGTTGTATGCTTATCTGCCCTGTGGCATTTATCACACTCATTGACTCTGGTGAGTCAAATAAATATGTTCTGAGTAACAAATGTGGTTTTGGAGGCTCTGATACCTTTCCTCCAAATCCATGCTGGGTTATCCTATCTTTAAGTCTTTTCCCATGCTGGTCTTCCTGTCTAGAATATTCTCCTCTCTGCTTTGCCTAACCAACCTCTCCTCTCCTTCAGAGCTCTGCCCACTGCCATGTGTTCTCTTCAGCCTCTGATCCACCCTGCCACCCTGCAGAGTAAGTCTCTCTCCCTCCCTGGCCATGGGAACTGGAGGTGGCTGTGCTGAGTGCTTCTCACTGTGAATTCTCATTCCTATGCTCCAGCTCACTGTCCTGTGGGTTCCCAGAGGGTCCACTCCTATTCATCTATAGCCTAGGTGTCCAGCACAGGGTCTGGCCCATTGAGATCTTTGGGAGGTCATTCATTCATTCATTCATTCACTCATCCACCCACTCAGTAAACAGTTTGGAGCATTTCCCAAGTGCCAGACTAGTCTGAGAATCAAGGGGTACGGCCTTAATGCAGGCAGTCTCTATGCTCACAGGGCTAATGCTCCGTCCAGGGGGAGGACAAAGCCGTCAGTAAATACATAAATGGGGAGGAAAACCAGCAGGCAGTAATGTGTTCTGGGGGAGAATTAAAGGTGGCTTTTGGGGGTGCCTGGTGGTCACAGGGTCCCCTGGAGGTGGTGGTGGTTAAGCTGCCTTCCAAGTGAAAAGAGGGAGTCAGCCCCAGAGAGAAGAAGAAGATTCTAGACATGGGGAACAGCTAGGGCCAAGGCCCTGGGTCAGGAAGGAGGATGGAGAATTATAGAAAAGAAAGGTGAATACCTGGTACCACAGGCTTCTTGTATGACTCTCAAAGGCTTTGGTTTATGTCCTATGTGATGGGAAGCCACTGGAGGGTTTTGAGTAGGAAGGCACCATGGAATGATGTTTGAACCAGGGCCTCATGCGTGCTAGGCAAGTGCTGTATCACTGAGCTACGCCTCCAGCCCAGAGAACTATGTTTCAAAGTTGCTCTGGAGACTGGACTGGGAAGGTGGTGGGTTGTGGATCTGCAGACCAGAGGAGAGGCTGAGACAGTTGTCCAGCCACAGAATGTATTGGTCTAGAGTGTGCAGTGGGCAAGGAGAGCAGTTAGTGAATTTGGAGAGGATAGCAAACCACTGTTGGATGGGGTGAGGAGGCATGAGGGAAGGAGAGAAATCAAAAATAGAAACAAAACCTTTAACCCGCACAACCAGATTGATTGGCATCATCTCTAGGGAGGGGAAGGCTGGGCAAGGGAGCTGTTGTGGAAGGAACCCATGGATTGGGTTTGGCCTCATCGAGTGAGCAATGTGTGTTGCCTCTCTAGTGGCCCAGGCATCTATAGTAGGGGATTGGACCTGTCTGGAATTCCAGAGGGAAAATTAGGAAGGCAGTGATTGGGAGCCTGTGTGGTAACCAATTGACTTGGGCACCCAGGTCCTGACTGGGCGGAGTTGAAGAGCTGTGATAGAGCTACTGCTCATGCCCCAGCTTGGTGTGTCTGGGCCTGGAGGTTATGTAGGGATGGCTTCTGATTCTGTAGACTTCTGCATGACCTGAGGGAGGCACACAGGGCCCAGCGATGTCATTTCTTTCCTGGCTGGGAAGGGAGGAGAAGCTGAGGTTACTCAGGTGGCAGAGGAGAGTGAAAATCACTCCAGGGATGAGCTGCCCACCACCATCTCTTCCTCTGGCCTCTCTGGCCTAGTTAGAATTATGAGGAAATGATGGTCATTGAACAGGCTCCATGGCCTCTGTGGCAGGCACAGGGCTCTGAGTTCACTATCCTTTTCTTCCTCCAGGTTGCACAGAAAGACTGAATTTCCCAGCATCCCTTGCAGCTAGATCAGGCCACGTGACTACTCCTGGCCTACCGGTTGTGGGCGGAGGTGATCTAGGCACCAGTACAGCTGGCTCTTGATCACATCCCTTATGACTGTACAGGTTTGCAAATTACTGCTGCCAAAAACTGCCAAAAACTTAGTCGTTTAAAAGAATATACATTTATTCTTGTACAGTTCTGGAGTCAGAAATCTGAAATGAATCTTATGGGACTAAAGGTATCAGGAAGGCTGGTTCCTCTGGAAACTCTTGTGACAGAATCGGCTTTTTGAGCTTCCAGGGGCTACCTGCACCCTTTGACTGGTGGCCCCTATCTTGCATCCCTTTCATCTCTGATTATATTGTCATATGTCCTTCTACTGCCTTTGACCCGCTTGCCTTCCTCTTGTGAGAATCTTGTGATTATATTAGATTCCTTGGGTGGTTCAGGGTTGCATTTGAAGATTCTTAACTTGATCACATCAGCAAAATCCATTTTTCCATAGAAGGCAGAATAGCCATAGGTTCTGGGGATTAGGACATGCATACCTTTGGCAGGGTCATTATTCTACCCTTCCCAGTGGTCCTTCAGCCTTCTTCCCTGTGCTGGGCATTTTGGAAGCCACCTGATACAATGTTCAAGAGGGAAGGAGACTGATTAACCACCTTGGGTTTTTCATGAGCCCAAGATAAATCTTTATTGTGCAAGACACAGAGATTGATACATTACTGCAGTATAGCTTGCTTTATACCCATGGTGCTCATGTGTTATTTGTTTTCTTTTAAGACAAAAGACATTAATGTATGAGTTTTTTTCTCAACTAAAACCTCAGTATTCAGGTTTAATTGAAGTGTCAGCCCTTTGTGACAAATGAGTGGGTTTGGGGTGGCAGTTTGGGCACTTGGTCTCTAAAAGCTTTATTATCCCCACCCTGCAATCTTCCAGTTATCTCTTAAATCTTTGCAACAGCTGGGTGAGGCCAACCCCATCCCTCCCCAAGGACTCTGAGTCCTTCCTTCTGAGCCGACAGCTGGATGGCACATGGAATCTCGTAATGGTTGAGCAGAATGTTCTGGTAACACCTGTACCACTGATTTATGTGTCACCTTGACTGATACTGGCTGTGGCCAAGTGGTGTGCTTGATTACAGGCATGTTCCTGGACATAAAACAGGCAGAATTTATATGACTTGGGTTTCTTTTTGAGCTTTGATGATCAACCATGCTATTATTCGGATACTGATTGTTTCCAAGCATATGTGTTACTTACTGTATGGCTCGATTGGAAGGTGGTGGTACCTTTAAGAGGTGGGGCCTAGTGGGAGGTGCTTAGGTCACTGGGGGTGTGGCCTCACTGGAGCTTGTGAGATCTGGATCTTTTCTTTCTCTTTACTTGCTCCCTGCCTTGTGACATAAGTGGTTTTGTTCTACTGTGTGCTCCCACCATGATGTCCTTTCTCATCAGAACTCCAAAAGCAATGAGGCCTCTCAGTGGTAGACTGGAACCTTCAGAACCATGGGCTCAAATATATGTTTGCTCTTTATGAATTAATTAGCTTGGGTATTTCATTATAATGATGAAAAGCTGACTAATATACACCATTAGAGGATCAAATATAAGGTATCCATTTCTCTTTTAGCTTAGGCTCCAAAACAAACACCATGGAATAAACCAACCCATGGAGGTTAGCTGAGCTACTTCAACCTAAACTACCAATGCTGACCACCTACCAGTGAGATTTGAGCTGCTTTGTTATGCAGCACTATTGCGGCAATAGCTGACTATTACACTTATCCTTGAAGGATTTTGGGGTTCCTGAGAGCCTCTGGCCACTTTCCACTCCTTGCTGTTAGGATGTGTGTTGGACATGAGCCACACATCTTCCTTTTCTCAGGAAGTCCCAGACTCTCTATCTCCTTTGTCACACACTTGTTGGCCCGGGATTCCAGCAGGTGTACACAGGGCACTATAGAACAAAGGAAGAACACAGAACCATGCATCATGGTGGGGAAAATTGGTCTGTTTGTTTTAATTAAACTGACTGAAGAAGCCAAGACACAGACAGAAAGAGACTAAGAACAAGACTGGAAATTGTTTAGAAAAGAAATGAAAACCAGTTGCGGAGATGTCAGTGCTGGAGGAGCGCTGGGAGGAGGCGGTGCCTTCACGTCAGCTCCAAGACCACTGTCAGGGCAAGCACCAGGGGGAGCCGGAAGCCAGCAGGGCCAGATGCAGAGCCTGTGTGGGTGGCAGGGACAGTGTCAGGGCTGGCAGACAGCCACACGTGCTTTGTGGTGGGCATGCTGTGTGAGCAGACTGGGAGTAGCAGATTTCATGTTGGGGTGAATTGGGTTCAAACCCCAGCTCTGGCCTCTGCCATTAACTGTGAGTAACAGTGTCCCCAGCCAGGTGTGGCTCTCTGGAGGCCATCATGATCACCCAGTGAGGACTGGGGTCAGGAGCATCCAGTGCAAACCATGCCACTGGTCCAGTGCGGATGGGGCAGCAGGGAGTAGCATTTGCATCCCTTGGGGTGGTGATCAGTTGGGGGACAACCCAGAAAGAAATCCAGGTCCCCAGTAGGGGCATCCATGTGTGTTCCCAACTATCCAGTGGAGTGGGCCAGAGAAGTAGAACACAACGCTATGGTCAGAGTTGGACACACCCTCTGGAGGCCAAGGCTGCTGGCTGCATGGAGCTAAGATGGTATGCGTGGTGGGAGGGACACACTTGGCTCTTGAAATCTCAACCAGATGCTTGTGGGTGTTTGTTCCCCTTTTATTGTCTCAGTGTCCCCTTCTGATCACTCTGGACCCTGACTCTGCCTGATTGGATGACAGTGACCTGCCTGAGGGTGGAGAAGGGGCAAGACCACTTAGAAGGGCAACTTGGAGTTGGGAGAGGGGGTCCGGGGGCCCTGAAACCCTTCACCCTTAAGCAAGTAGTCCTCAGGGTGGGGACTTACCGTTGGAGTCCTCCGTTCCTCTTGGAATATTTGGATTTTCTGCAGGAAAGAAACAGAGCAGAGTGATGCGAGGCAGGACTCCAGGAAGTGCAGCCTTTCACTGGGCTCCTAGGGGGGCCACAAGCACTAGCACAGTGCAGCCAAGCTTCACGGGGTGACACTCTCAGCCCTTGTGCAGTGGAGAAACTGAAGAGGGTGTTGGGAGTTGCCCACCTGCTAAGCGTCAGAGCTGGGATTCGAACCCGACTCCAAAGTCGTTATAGATTTAACCATGGAGCCACACTGCATCTCTGTGGGATGAATTCAGTGACCTGGGCTTGTGCTGCTCCCTGCCCGTCCCCCTCTGAGCGCTGCGTACCAAACACGATGAGCCGAGTGTGCGTGTCGGTGGAGCCCAGCGGGTTCTGGGCCGTGCAGCGGTACATGGAGCCGTTGAGCTCGGCGGGGACCCGCTCCAGCACCAGCTCCTTCCCGTCGAACTCACTGCTGCCGTCCAGCAGCCGGCTCCCCACCCGCGTCCACGTGAACATGGGCTCTGGGAAGACCTCGTTCTGCCGGCCAGAGGAGGAAGAGAGGGTCACGGGGGTCACCTTGCCAGGGCAGGAGGGAGTCAGAGGCACGGCAGCCAGGCAGGCCCAAAGTTCACATTGGGTGGGTTGGGGGAGGCTGCCCAGACCCCAAAGGAGAGTGACTTTAGGGCTAGAAAGAACATGAACAGCCCAGTGTGGTGGTGCACACGTGTACTCTCAGTGCCCTGGGAGGCTGAGGCAGGAAGGAGGATTACAAGTTGCAGCCCAGCCCATGCAATGCAGTGATTTGAGACCCTGTCTTAAAATTAAAGAAAAATAGAAATAAAAAGAGGGCTGGGGTGGAGCTCAGTGTGAAGGTCCTGGGTTCAATCCCCAGGACTGGTGGTTGGAGGGCGAATATGAGGACGGGTGAACTATGCTTGCTCTGGGTTTCAGGTGAGGAGTGAAACACGCACGGACCCCCTGGCTTTATCTTGTGGCAGCCAAATCCTCCCATTTCACAGGGTGGGAGACTGAGGGCCACTGGCAGCAGCTGGAGAGCAAGAGAAGGGTGCAGGGGGTCATTCCCAGGGATGCTGGTGCCCCATGGGCATCTGCTGGCCCACCCAGATGATCAGAGAGAGCTGACCTGAAATCCATGCACCAGGATCCTCACGGTGTCCCCAACCCGGGCTCTGCTGGGCGTCATTATGATTTTGGGTCCTTTGGGGGCAACTGTAGAGAGAGGGAGTTTGGGTCAGAGAGGCGTGCGCAGGTGAAGGGGTTGCCCAGTGAGGAAGGGGAGGGATACAGAAGAGGAGGTTCCAGTCTGGCAGTCGGCTTCCTAAAGATGGGCTGCTTCTCAGCGGGGAGCTCTGTGTTTGCTCCTTCCTTCACTCATGCCAGCATTCATTCACATATTTCTCAGGCCCAGAAGTGTCAGACCGTGGCTGGGACCCAAAAGTTTCACTGTATGGTCTTTGCCTTCGTAGGGTTCATACATCAGAGAGGCAAAAGACAGGCCACAGGCAAGGACAAGTCAGTGTGACAAGATCAGAGAAGCCAGGGAATAGTGGAATCAGGGAGGCAAACTTGCCTAGGGGGGTGGCAGCGCCTAAGGGACAGGGTGGCTGCTAGAGGAGAGTAAGAGGCGAGGGAGGGCAAGCTGATCCAGCAGCTAAAACCCCCACCAGCACTAAACCTCCACGAAGCCAGTTCTGCCATCAATGTCTACTCGTCCAGGTGACTTAACAGAGACCCAGAGTCACAAAATGACTTGCCATGTGACAAGAAGAATTGGAATCGAGATCTCTTGATTCCCAATCCCAGGTTAATCTTCCCAGTGGGATGAAATGTGTCACATTATGGGCTGGCCTTTGTCCTTATGTCCTCAAGGTGCCCAAGGTTGTTGCTCTCCTGTGAGCAGGAACATGAGAATTCCAGGGACAGAGGGGTCTCTGGGGTCCCTGGGTCTGTCCCTCGTGTTTGATTGGGAAGGAGTTCATAGGTAATCAAGAGGATTGCCAATGAGGTCACCTGAGGAGTCAATTACTCGTGTTTCCTGACTTTCATCACCTAGAATCATTCATCCATCCATTCCTTCCTTCCTTCCTTCATTCATTTATTCAACAGTCATCACTGAGACAGCTAATCACCATGCATCCAGAAGCACTGGGGACACAGTGGCTGCAGACCAGGTGCCTGCTAATCCAGAGCTCACGCTTTAGAGGGGAGACATTCAACCAGCAACCCAGCATGTGACCAAGATGTGAACAGAGTGGCAGCACTGAGTGACGGAGTTAGTGAGCTGTGTCCGCAGATGCAGTAGTCAGAGTGACTTTTCCAGCAGATGGTACGGACGTTGACAAGGGTAGCTGCTGAGGAACGAACGTTCTAGGCAGAGAGACTGCGTGGAGAGTGACGAGGCAGGGAGGTGATGGGGCAGGGGACAGATCCCTAGAGCTCCAGGGCTGGCTTTCAAGGGGTGTCACACTCTGTGCTAATCGGCCAAAATCCTCCAGGGTGGCAGTGGGAAGAAAGCTTTGTCCTGGCCTCAGGGCTGGCCCGGGATGACCCAGCTGCACTTGGGCTCTCTGAGCTTCTCCCCGGGTCAGCCCTCAGCAGAAGCCAGAGCAGCAAAGACGTGGGTGGTCTCACAAGCACTGCCAGCTTCATTGAAGTGCCATGTGGGCTGGGCCTGGGGAAGAGTGCACTGTGCAGGAAGGACGAGGGGAAGGGCGGCTTCTGATGCAGTGCTGGCCTGGGAGTCCTGCCTTAGCGGAAGTATACTTCCTGCCTTAGCGGAAGTACTTTCTGCCTTAGCGGAAGTTGCTCCATCTTGCTTCTGCAGGCAGGCACCCCATCACTGAACCACGCCCAAGCCCATCCACAGCTAACACTTGTCCAGCACAATCTAAGCACCAGGCCCTTCATTCAGTGCCTTCTGCATGACTTCATTTCACCCTCCAGCTTTTCCTTTCCCCGTAAGGAAACAAAGACATAGAGAGGTCAGGCCACTTGCCCATTGTCTTTAATTCACTCTCAAGTGCTTCATGGGCTGCGAGCCTGAGATATTTTGTAGGGCTGGGTTGGCGGGTTGCCTGTTAGCCAGCAGAGGGCGCCAGGAAAGGGTCCCTACTTCTGGGTCAGAGTCCTCAAGGCCTTGCCTTCTGAAGACCCCACTCAGCCCCTCTGACATGCTGGCCCCCCAAGGAAGAGTCAAGTGACATTTCTCAGGTGCTAAACATGTGCCAGTCTCATAGGACTCACCATCCTGGAGCCTATGAGGTAGGCTGCCATGAAACCCATCATGCCTGCAGACAGTGGCTTGCTCAAGTGTGAGCAGTGGTGAAAGTGTGGCCTTGACAGCTCAGATGCTGCAGGGAGAGGCTAGGAACCCAGTCAGGAGAGACAGAGCTCATGGCTTCTCCCATCCGGGCAGCCTCCGTGCTGATCTGAGCAGCCCATCCTGGTGGCTTCTTGCGGAGTTGACTCTGAGGGGCACGGAGCAGGGGCACGAGAGGGGTCTGTTCTGCCCTCAGCTCTCTAGACTTTCCCTTGGCAGCTGCTAATAGATGAATGCATTCGAGGCACAAGCTACTGGCCAGCTGCTGTCACCCTGCTGCTCCCACCACTATGAAGCAGCTCCTGACATCCAAGTATGGTCCCTCTGCCTGCTTCTAGAATGCAAACCGAGAGCACTGATGGGCATGTTTCCAGCCTCTCTGGGTTCATTCTGCTCAATCCTTCTACATGCAGAACAATCAGGCAGCCAGAGACCCAGGAGTGAGGCCCAGCCCTCTCCTCTTGGGGTGCCTGTCTTGGGATGAGTCAATTCAACTGTCTTACCTCTGGGTGACAACAGTAGGCTTCTGCCCTGCCTTGGAGATGGTTTGAAAATGGGAATTGGGGAGAGAGAAGAGGCCACAATGTGAAATGTAAAGAAGTGGGGCCCAAGCTGGGCATGGTGGCACACACTTGTATTCCCAACCCTCAGGAGGGTGAGGCAGGAGGGTCGCCACAAATTCAAAGCCAGCTTGGGATACATAGTGAGTTCCAGGCCAGCCTGGGCTATATAGCAAGGCCCTGTCTCAGAAAAAAAAAAAACCAAAAAACAAAATAAAAAGTGGGGCCTATTTCCTCAGGGGAATGCAAAAAAGCCTGATGATGTAAGCTCCCCTCATCACCTCCCGCCCCCTAACATCCCAGCAGCTGTAAGAATAGCACTGGGAAATCTCAAGGAAAAGTTCCTCCAGATTTCTCCTCAGGGGTTCTAGGCACTGGTTATAACAGTCACACATCCATCCATCCATCCATCCATCCATCCTCCATCCAGCCATCTAGCCATCACTGCATAATATCATCCATCCATCAATCCTCCACCCAGCCAACCAGCCATCATTCCATCATATCATCCATCTGTCCATCCATCCATCCATCCATCCATCCATCCTCCATCTGCTCATCCATTCATCTATCTATACACCTACCCATAAAGTTACAAGTCTGCTCACCCGCCCAGTCATTCATCTACTTTATCGATCTAATTCTTTATTGAATAACTAATTCGTGTTGCTCACTATGCAGGGATATGTTGGGGACATGATGATGACTGTAACGGTAGCTCCTATTTATTGAATACTACTTCTATTTGTCATGAGGCAGATTCAAGACCCTGCCCACAGGCAACTTAAATTCTAGTAGGTGATCCAGGCAGTAAGGAGATGCAAACTATATTATACAGAAAGCAAAGCGAGGTAATGGGTAGAAGGGGCCAGGAGAAGAGGTGTTTTTAGGAAGTGTTCAAAGATGGACCTTCTGGGTAGAAGATTTCAGCAGAGGCCTGAATGGAGGAGTTGAACGTCCGGGTAGGATTATTTTAGGCAGGACTGAACACCATCACAAAGTCCTTGAGGTGGGCTGAACTTGACATAACCAGGCAAGAGTAAGGAAGACCTGGGGCTGGGGTAGCTGGGCCAGCAGAGGTAGAAAGCTGGAAGTGGGTCAGATGAGATGAAGGCAGGCAAACCAGGTTTCCCTCTTTCTGTGATATATTTTTAAATTCCAGGTGATGCATTTTAATCAATGTAGCCGCCACCCCAACCAAACTCTAGAACATTCTGCTCACTGCAGAGGTGAATCCATTCCACTCTCTCTAGGTTCCATTTCCATCCACAGAGATGTTTTCTTTTTCTAGAATTTCCTATCAGTGGATTTATGCTGCACGGACCCTCTGCTGTCTGACTTTGTTTGAAGCTCAACAAAATGTTGTCTAGCTTCACCCGTGCTGAGGCGTGGATCGGAAATTCATTTGTTTGAAAAGCATTTCAGTACATAAATGCATAAATTTGTGTATCTGTTTCCCTAACGATAGACACTAGAGCTATTTTCAGTTTTGGTTTTTGTTGTTGTTGTGAATAAATCTGCTCTCAATACACATTCCAGTCTTGGTGGACATATTTTTCGTTTCTCTTGGATAAATACTTAGGAGTGGGGTCGGTGGTTATGGAGTAGGAGTTCCTGTCTTTGAACAAAACTGCCGAATAGTATCCTAGTCTGTACTCCCACCGGCAGTGCTGGAGGGTGCTAATTGTTCCACATCCTTGTCAACACTTCATGTCGCTAGTTTTCAGAATTCTACCCAGTGGGGTGGGGAGGGTAGCAGAGTAGGTATATGCAGGAGGCTTCCATTCCCACCACTGTGATTTTTTTTTCCCCCAATAAAAACTATTTGGCCAGTTAATGGGTGTGAAAGCTCATCTCACTGAAGTTTCAATAGTTATTACACTACAAAGCATGACGTGAACACTTCTTAATATGTCTACTGCTCATTTGTGATTATTTTAAAAGTAGATGTCCCTCCTTACAGACATATTGTGTTCTTTATATATTCTGGGCACAAATGCTTTGTCAGGTACGTGTACAGTGAGTATTAGCTCTCATTCTGTAGTTCCCTTTTTCATTTTCTTAACCAAAAAAATGACTTATAATGAGCAGAAAATTTGAATTTTTGATTCAGTCCAACTGACCAGTTTTCAGTTCTTCATTTGGTGGGGTTATTTTTTCCTCTGTGATTGCTTTAAGAAATCCTTGCTACCCACAAGGTCAAAAAGATGTTTTTCTACATTTTGTTCTGGAAGCGTACGATGTTGGCTTTTATACCTAAGTCTATCATTCATTTCAAATTAGCTTGCGTGTGTGCGAGGTAGGGGTTCAGGTCCAATTTTCCCTGTGCGTGTTCAGTTGCTCAGGACCATTTGTTAAAGAGACTCTTCTTTGCTCACTGAATAGCCCTGGGGTCTTTGTCAAAAATCAATTGACTCTGTACTTGCGGGTCTATTTCTGGGCTCTGCTCTGCTCTATCAATCTGTTTGTCTACAATGGCGGGTGCGGGGCCAGAGTGCATGTGAGTCATGATCTGATTTATATGTAAGCAGATGGGTCAGGGTGGAGGACAGGGCAAAGCACGGGGGAAGCAGGGAGCCAGTCTGGAGGGCACTGCAACCAGCCAGGCCTGAGGTCTTCCTGCCTGGATGAGTGGCTGCAGGGATGGCCAGGGGCAAAGGGCACTGCAGGGAGCCAAGCACCATCCCATGGGGACTTGAATTCAAAGTCCCCACCAGATGCTTGGATTCTGCATGGACCCTCTGCCGGTCATCACATCCATCCCGCATCTCACCCACCGTGCAGGTTCCCGGACTGAGCAAGGTCAGGCACTCACATGTCCCCGCCCGTCACACCCACTGGCTCACTGCATCCTCACCCAGGTGGCTGCAGTGCACAGTGTGAGAAGGGGGGACACTGGGCCAACAGCCCGGCTCCTGACCTATGGATACTCAGTCTAAGCCTGCGTCCCTCTCATCTGCAAGCTGGGAACATCGGTGGCATCTCTCAGCAGCCACCCAGGGTCACTGCCCTGTTTTGAGGAGAGCTGGTGAGGAAGGCATCTGGCTCCCAGCCAGAGCATAAAACATCTGTGCAGCACTTATTATTCTCCCCATCCCACAGGTCAGAAAACAGGCTCAGAGACAACAAGGCCTGGACTTCATTAACAGATGGCAGCAGAGACATCCCACCGGGAGCCGGTGCTTCTGCAGGGAGGCAGGGGTGGCCTTCCTGGGCAAAGCAGACATGGAAGGCTGGGAGAGGGGCTCTGCTGGGAGGAGGATACTCAAGAGGGTGGAGGTAAAGAGTGTGCAAGCTGGGAGTGCTGAATGAGGGGCCACAGGGTACTTGTGATGCCTCTGGGGACCAACACAAGCATGTGTATCCCAGGGGTGGAGCACCCAAGACACGTGGGAACCCAGAGGAGGCATAAGGCACATTCACAGCAGATCCCACCTGCCTTGAAGTCTTCACCATACACCTTGGGCAGCTGCCCTGACCTCTCTGGACATCAGTTTCCTTACTGTGATTCTGGATAACAACATACATGCCTCACTGTGCTCTATCTACTAAGTTATATAAGAAAAGCAACCATTTGCTATAGAGTAGGCATTCAGTAAACATTACCCATCATTGCTTCCTGTGTGGGCAGGTGGCCTGTGACAATGAAAGGGCCATTTGAAAGGGTCTTCAGACAACTGGTCCCACATATGGCCCAGGGCACCTGGTGCAGGGCTGGTGAATCTGGTGTTTGGCAGTGGGAGGAGGTGGTGGAGAGGCACCAACACGCCAACAGATCTTTGCTCTGCTACATATAAGTCAGTGGCTCAGAGCTAGGAGCTCGAGCCACAAAGCCTCAGCTTTGTTCATCTGTGAAATGGGACGGCCTGGCAAACGTCTGCTTGTGAAAACTGAAGGAGAGAATCCTTGCACATATTTCTGACACAGAGCAGATACACAATATGTGCGCGAGCTGCCTTCCCATGGCAGTTGCTGTTGACTCGGTGGGGTTTTGGTGAGCTAGCACGAAAGAGAGAAGCTTCTGAAACCGCTGATGCGGCTGCAGTCCCAAACCTTCTGGCCACTGTTTACTGACCTTGATCATGAGGGACCTGGGCTGAGGCTGTGGATCCTTGACCTTTCAGGAGACTCAGAAAGAGGACAACCCAGGCCTCCTGGGCCCAGGTGAGAGCTGCCATGCACTGCTGATCATGGTTCAGAGGGACACGGGCACAAGGGCCAGTGTGGGTCTCTGTGGCCATTCCTGTCCCCTTCCCACCCAGACAACACAAACACATGTGTTTCTGATCCAGCGGGGAGGAGGAGTGTAAGGGGAGGACTCTTTCCCGGGGTCAGCCTTGGGGATGTCCCGGGCTGGTGCTCTGGGGAAAGGGAAGGCAGGCTGCAGACACAAATTGGGCTCTGGGACCACACTGGCCCTGGGCACCCAGTTTCCTGTTTGCATCCACCTCCCACACACCCACAGGTGACACAGTTGTCACTGTGCTTTAACGTCTGAGGTAGAGTGATAACCTCCCACCTCCCCAGTCTGGCGAAGCTTCCTATAACCTGGGTATTCCTGATTCTGAGGAATTCCTGATTCCTGATTCCGGCAAACCTGCAGCTTTACCTCGCACTGATTGTGAGTCCTCTGGTCTCTTTTTCAATCAAGAAAACCTTCCACGTTCCTGACCATCATCAAGAAACCTTCTCTGCCCTAGCCATGACCGTCTCTCCTCGACCGTCGACTTCCTGTGACTTCTTCCTATGTTCCTACCTCTGTCTATCCAGCGAACTGAGCTATGATGTTCCAGCCCCCATCTGGCCAGCTCCTCTAGACTTCAGAAACCTCCAATGTTCCCTGATCCAATCACAAACCTTCTTAAGAGCCCCGACTCTGTCTTCTGGGCTGACCTGATTCCTCTCACTCCTCTCCACCTCCCTGGCTGCCAGTGGCCTGGTGACTCCATTCCAGGGCTCTCCCGTGCCCAGCTCTGCCCCCGACCAAGTCTTACCCAGCGTGACCTCCGCCTGCATGGGCATTGACAGCGCGGGGTGCTTGACCTCGCAGCTGAAGAGGGCGTCATTGTCAATCTGTGGGTTAAGGGTCCAGGTGAGCAGGGCGCGCACCTCCACGGTGCCATCACTGCCCGGGGTGCGGCTGTGGCGCAGGAAGTAGATGGGTTCCGCGCTGTGGACCCAGCGGGGGAACTCGCGGCTCACGACTGTCTCTGGGATGCTCTCCGTGGTGGGTTGCAGGGGGATGCTGGGATCCAGGGTCAGGCTGCGGGCGGGGCGCTCCGTGTAGGGACGCCCGGCCCGGTTCTCTGCGTCCAGGAGGGACAGCGACTTCTGCATCTTGGTGTCATCCAGATCACGGTGCAGGAGGCTGCGAAAGGGTCTGCTGTCCTGGAGGGGACCAGAGCTCTCAGCTGGTGGCTCTGATAGAGGCACTGCATCGATTGGTTCTCCGTCACGTTTGAAATAAACCTGAAATTACAAGAAGGATGTGGGGAAAGATACTGTGTAAGTGACCCTGGCTTCCCAACGGGCTTCAGATGAACTGCCCCAGGACGCCAGCACTCCCAAACCCTTCTTCTTCCTGGTGACCATCTAGACTGACCCCACAGCCCATTCCTTTCATGTCCAGCGTGGCGCAGTGGGAATGTGCCCAGGCCTCGGCTTTCAGAGGCTCAGCCCAGCTCCATGATTTTCCAACTGCGGGGGTTTCCTGAGCCCCACTTTCTGCACTTGTAAACAGGAATAAAAGCAACTGTGTCCCAGGGGCTGCTGGACACTTGAATGAAAGCTCATGAGGAAGCAGGCGCGTTGGACACAGGGTTCTGGAAGGTGATCCATGTCCACCTTGGGGGCATGCGGATGAGGGGGAAGTGGACAGGGCCTCAGGATTGAGCAAGGGGTTGAAAGAGGCAGAAGAAAGAAAAGATCTGCGCATGTGTAGATCTGTGCGCGCATGCGCGCGTGTGTGTGTGCGTGCGCGTGTGTGTGTGTGTGTGTGTGTGTGTGTGTGTGTGTGTGTGTGTGTAGGCAGAAAAAGGTGCGGGTGTGGGAGGGAGGGAGCCAGGTGCGGGTGTGGGGCGTCTTCTCCCTTTCTCTGCAAATGGAGAATTCACGTTTTGAGAGGCGGCATTTAATTTAATTTGCTGTCGTTTTATTTTGGTACATGCACCCAGAGACCTGCAGGGATTGGGTGTATTTTTTTTTTTCTTAAATAAATCAGATAAATAAGTCAATAGGAGACAGAAAGAAAGGAGCACAGGACGAAGCTTTCAGGGACATAGATGGGGGAGGGAGATGGGGCGGGTGGGAGGCCGGACAGGAGGGGCGAAGGAAACGCGGGCTGCAGAAAATCTGTCGGAGTTTATAACTCCAAAGAAGAATCTCTCATGCGCATAACAGCCTGCTCTGGGTGGGTTTTTTCTTTCTTTTTTTCTTTCGCCCCTTTCTTTGCTTTTTTTTTTTTCTTGAAAAGTGCTTCAAAAGCAGGTTTGTCATTTATATCAAAGAATTTCTTTCAAGTCCTGACGTCCCAGATGAACGTGAGATGGCTGGAATGTGGAGAGACGAGGACCTTTCATATTACACACGTGGAAGGAGAGAGAGAAAATGAGGCCCCTGCATATTTTATTACCACCTCTTAAATGGCAGCCAGGTAATCTGCCAGAAGCCTTTCTTCATGCCTCCTGGGAAAAGGGTTTTTCTTTGAGGGAGAAGATCAGCTTTCCTGATTTTACGGTGATTGGACTTCTTTGTGGGCACCAAAGAGAAAAATTGGGGGCCAAGTATTGCTTTCAGAATTTGGTGGCTTTGAAGTCACCTTGCTTCATCTGTTTCCTTGAGACTACAGCTGGCACCTGCCCTCTGCCCCCTGCCCGCAGTTCTCTGCACTATTCTGGGTCTTTATGCATCGTCACTCCCCTGTCCTGGGCAGCTGGGCTATCTGGTGCACCCCTGTGAGACAGGGGTGTGTGGGATGAGGGGGGCCCTTCACCCCAAATTCTGTGTATTGTTGCTCCAGTTTCAGCTTTTGCTAAATCCTAGTAACATAGGAAACTCCTAGGGTCCAGAGCCCAGGGATTAACCAGTATGGCGCTTGAAAGGCTCCTCGGGAGCGCGTGTGTCAGAAGTTCTCTGTGGAGGTCCACAGAGGTGGTTGAGGGTCACATAGGTGACTTTTAAATGCGGTAGGCATGGGGACTAAAAGGACCCTCTTACTTCTAAAACAGGTGTGAAACTTTATTATTGTTCAGCCACCTTATAGAAACTGACAAGCAGAGATGGGGGAGAGAAGACCACCTGCTCAGGACGGTGCCATGGGAATGTTGGGGCTCCCTGGATGCTCAGGCAGGGCTCTCACATCCTACCCAGCCTATGCATGTGGCCACCAAAATGCCCCGAAACTGGACCCCCAGATCCCACAAAAGCTAGTGTGAATCTGACGGCGAAGAAAGAATCTCCCTCCCTTGCCCCCGCCTTCCTTCTGCCCTCCCTTCCTCTATCCCTCTGTCTCTCTTCTTCCTGGCTTCCACCCTTTCTCTCTTTTTGGGAGCTTCCTCTGAACCAGTAGGTCCAGGTAAGAGCAGTGACCTTGAATCCTGGCTCTGTCAAGAGCAGCAGAGGGATTTTGGACGAGTCCCTTCCCCTCTCTCTGCTTGCTCTCATTTGTCTCCATCCTGCTCAGTCACTGCGGTGGAATGTGCTGGTTGCTGCCCCCTGCCCACCCAAGACCACTCCAGTTGAGCAGTTCTGGGGTTCTGAGTCCAGGAGTAGTGGGGTTCTTAGCACAGGGAGCATGGGAACAAGAGAGGCAGCAGATTCTGCGTGGGTCAGGTGAGTGAGGCTCAGATGCCTGCTGATGAGGAAGGGTCAAGGTCAGCTGACCACAACCTCCCTGGCCACAGAGGTGGCAGCTGCAGCTCGATGAGCCAGGCCACAGGGTGGTTGGCAGATGAGGAGGCCTGGGTGGTCCCGGGTACTCACCATGGGCGCTGGCTTCCCTCCAGACACAATGCAGACCAGTGTGAAGTTCTGGGCTTGGTAGCGGCTGAAGGGGGAGGGTGTGTCTGCAGCCACCACTTCGATGGAGGTGGGAGGAGCTGCCCGAGAGAAGCACAGGAGACACAGGCTGAGCTGGAAGACTGGGCAGAGCTCACCGATGGGCAGGGTCTGTGGTAGGTGCCAAGGTGGGCATGCCAGGGTGTTGCACAGCTCCAGAAGTGTCACTAGCATTGGACACAGAGAGCACAAGGTCCCTTGCTGGGAGTACAGACCAGGAGTCTGCCCTCTTGGGTCTCCCAGCCCAGTAGGGAAGACACCCAGAAATCAGGAGGCCACACAAATTAATGCTTAAGTGTACCAGACACAAGGAGGCATCATGGTGTGCAGAGGGGACCCTGTTGGAGTGGGGACTTATGGGAAGTCACTGCAGGAGAAGCCACCTTGGGCTGTGTGTAGAGAATGCACAGTGGACAGACAACAACATGGCAGATGGAGGAGCAGCATGTGCCAAGGCCTGGTGGCAGGCTGGTGGGAAGAGGGAGTGTTGGGCAGGCCATGGGGCAAGTGGTGCCCAAGGGTCTGGGCAGATGGGCAGGGCACTGGCACAGCATGTGATGGATAGGAGGGCTCTCAGTGTGGGCTGGAGCCACTTCCAACCTTGCAGTCAATTGTGACATTTTCAGGAATTTTGTGAACCAGCTGGTAAACTGTTGCCAACTTGAAACAGGTCGCAGTGGGTGTCCTAACACCACAAAAATCAACAACTGCTACCAATCAGGGTTTTTCCTTTTTTTCTCCCCTCTCTGCTCCAAACCCCAGAGAGCTGGTTGACCAGCTCACCACTAACTATGAGTTTTTCTTCTTTTTCCCGAGAGCAGTGGGGAGCCACTGAAAGTTTTAAGCAACAGCAAAGACATGATATGACTCACATTTTGAAGGACTGGAAACACACTGTGAATTTAGGCTGGATAGGATGGTGGCTTGGATTCCAACGTGGACGGAAGCAGATGAGCTGGGAGTGTCCCTTTTTATTTTGACCTTGACCCTTCGCAGTTGGTGCCCTTCCCACCAGCTCACAGCCTTTCTTTCCTCATCTGCCACCATGGACTGACCTGCCAGCACCCAGGCACCCACATATTGAGCCACTGACGCACTGGGGTCCACATTCCAGCTGGGTATCATTATCACTTTACGACCTCAGGTACCTGGCGAGATTTGTGAACCTCAGTTCTCCCGTTTGGGAGGTAGAAACAGGACCAGGCAGGTAAGTTGCTGGTGGATCTCACACTAGCAAATAGAAGAGGCAGAAATTGGCTGTTCTCATGAGTTTGACTATGGTTTCCCTAATCTCCTCTTGATCAGCAGAATAGCAACCAGAGGCTTAGAACTTTGCTAGGGAAAGGTAGTCAGTTCTTGGTCCCTGGCCTCTGTCACGTGCAAGGAAAAGAAGAGAAAATGAAGTTACGTGTGTGTTGCCTTCCAGCAGTTCACTCCAGTTAAGTTTGATTAAATTCAGCAAACGTTTCCTGACACCTACTAGGTGCTGGGCAGGGTGCCAGGTGCTTGCTGTGGGTGCCCAGTGATGCGTGGACACAGCATGGGGAGTTCACAGTCTGGTGGGGGCAACAGAGGCAGCGGCCTCTCTAGTTTAGGTCCTAGAGACACAAAACCATGTATGAGCCATTCATTCATTCATTCATTCATTCATTCATCCCAGCAGCCAGCCCAGACTATCTGCAAGAGAAGCAAACAAACAGGAAGCCGTAGGAAAACAATAGATGGAGAATTGTAATTAAGCGTAAGAGCCCGAGAGACAGATGGTAAGTGGGGCAGGAATTCTGAGAAGGGAAAAATACACACAAACACTTAGGATTACTCACAAGTTGCAGATTCTGCAATCTAACTTTTCTAGAACTCGATTGGAAACTAAGATCTCACAGCAAGAGTCAACAACAGCCAACACCTGAACCAGGAGGTGCACTAAGCGCTAGAGGTGCATTGAGTTTTTTAAGCCACACCTTGGGTTTTTTGTGAAGGGTGTTGGTACTGGGAATTGAACTCAGGACCTTGTGCTTGCCAGCTAGGTGCTTATGCCGCTGAGCTATATCCCTGGCCCATCAGCCACAACCTTGGTCATGAAGTGAGTTTATTGATTCCCATAAACTTAACAGCAGGAACCATCTGCCTGGGTCCACAGAGCCAGCATGAGGTGGATCGGGACGGAACCAGTCAGTCCATCGTGGCCCTGATTGTTTTGGTGGCCCGAAAGACCAGGGATCACGTACCTCACCTAGAGCTCAGCCGTGGCATGTGGGCAGGCTTTGGTCCACACTCGCCGATCCCAGAGGCTCCCACTGAGTGGATGGCACCTGGAAAATCACTCCTCTCACCCTCGCTGAGCAGACCTCAGACCCCTGAATCTCCCTGACAGAATAGCTCTGAGGAGTTACCGAGAGGATGCTAATAAGGTGGCTGCCATGTAGGTGAGCAGCTTTAACTAACGTCATTTGTGTCACTTCATTTCCGTGGTGCTAAGGAGAGAATCCAGGGCCTTCCACACACAGGGCCAGGGCTCCGGCCCAAACCCCATCCCTGGCCCTATGTCACTGTTAATGAGCAAAGTTCTGAAGACTTCCTGTTTAACGAAAGAGCACAGGCTGTGTCCCATTCATATTTTCATGTCAATTACACGCGTTCTCGTGATATTTTAGAGATCTGGCGTTAGTAAGTGTATTATTAAATTAATTTCACGTTTCAAATTTTACTTTTGTCAGGGTGTTTGCTAGAAAACTTACAATTCCATGGGTGGTTTTCAGTCTATTTCTATTGGGCGGCTTCAGTATAGACTTCCCATTTTACAGGCAGGCAAACTGAGTCTGGAGAGAGGCACAGGTCTGCCCAGTCACACGTGTGTCAATGGCACAGCCTCAGCAGGAATCCAGGCTTCCGGTCCTGGCTCGCACGGCTCGGTGTCCCCCCACCCCCAACACACGCAAACACATCCCCGCTCTGGAGATCTGCACCCGAGTCACGCACGCCACCCACGCACGCCCTGATTGGGAGCTGTGTTCCTGTCCCTCGTTATATTTCCAAGCAGGTGTTAGCAATACGTACAGTTAATGAAGCTCGTAAGACAATAACGGATTTCAGTTCTATGGCCGGGGACACGGCGGAGCTGCTAATATCAGGGCAGGCAGCGCCACACTCTCCCCAGCAATACTCTCCCAGGCAGGGTGTCCTGGGAAAATGTCACTCTGCATCTCCCTTCCTGTCACTCAGTGGAGGCCCCGGCTGCCTCTGGATGCTCCGGCACACGCGCGGCTGTCATCACCTTGTGATCACCTCCTCTCTTTCCTCTCCCTCCCCTGACCAAGTACAGCACTGTCCCACACAGCCCACTGCTGCGGAGGCTGCCGGCCCAGGACCTCCTCTCACTCCTAGTGGTTCCCATCCTGTCCCCGCCCCCACTGCCTCTGCACCTCCACCCCACCCCCACCCTCATCCTTCCCATCCTCACTCCACCACGGCCATCGGCCATCGCCACGACACTCCTGTCCTCCTTCTGGCTTTGTCCCACCCCAGCTCCAGGAATCCACTCCCGTCACGCCGTGTCATCCTTACCCCGCTCCATTCCTATCCCTGCCCCGACTGGCCTCGTGTCCACCTCCAACCCTATCCCTGTCCTCACCACCGTCCTCTTCTCTGTCACAATCTCCGACCAACCTGGACACAAATAATCCCAAGTACAAGGACAGGCTCTGGAAGAAGCAGGGTGACGAGAAGCCACCTGACTGCATTCAGCTATATTCAGAGGACATTCAGGTGACATATGGTGGCAAAGGATCTTCAGGAAATACCTCAGCTCACTAAACTTTCCTGCTCATCCACTACCCCCTGCAGACACAGTGTGCATTCATGCCTCCCTGCTGTGGCCGGAAGTATTCCCTCAGGGGCAGGGAGTAACTACACCCTCGGCACCCAAGGGCGCCACCTTCTGAAACCCCCCCGCACACATCCTTCTGAAACACAGCACCAAGGCTCACTTTGCTCTGGGAAGGGACAATGGTAGTCATCATCGCCATCACCACCACAGTAGTAAGAACGTAGCCCTGGGCAGAGCTTGGGAATCCACTAACCACGCTGGACACACTATCCCATTACTTCTCACTGACCCTGGGCAGCAGGAACAGCTCCCCATATCCTAAGTGTGTCACCACAGTCCAGCCAAAGTCACCGCCATGACACTCCTCCCAAACCAAGCCAGGGAACATTCCAGTTTAGCGCTCACTCTGTCTTCAGTGGAGAGAATCGTTGCTTTGAGTTTCTTCCCCGTGTCAGGCAAGGGACAGTGGCTTCCCCTCTATCACAGCTGGTGGTTGGCACAGCTCACTCCATCAGACCCATTCTGTGACTCCTCCAGGATGCCGGTGTTGAAGGTATTTTAGACCTGGCAGCAAACATCAACACAGTGCCGCAAGGCTCAGGAGCTGGTGCCGTGGAACTAGCCAGTCTTCTTGCAAGTGGGAGTTGATTTTGGTCATCATAACTCACCTCGGAGATGCTGCAGTTGCTCGTGCTTGCACGGGGAATCATCCTGTGGCCTTTGCAATTTGGGAACACAAACCTGACCTGGGAGAGACCTTGGCATTGTGGGATGGGGAGATTGGCCCGGTATCTGTGGCTATCTGTGCCTTCCAGAATTCAAATCTCCTCCCCACCAAGGTGCCCACCTCAGAGTCCCCGGCTCTGCAGCTGAGGCTTGGCGGCCAGCGCCCCATGGGGCTGTGGACCAATCAGTTGGTGGGCCTCCATCTTCCTATCTGTCATATGGGCTCAGTAACACAGACCCTGCTCACCTTTCAGCATCCAAGGATTTGGAGAGCAAAAGCAAAGTGGACAGCACAGGGCTGGACAGGCAGGAAAGGCTGCCCATCTGACCTCTCTGCCTGCCCGCACCCCTCCCTTGGCCAAGAGGCTGGAAGAAGGGGATTTCAGTCCCTCCCAGGGAGGAAGGGGTGACCTCTCCGGCTCCTTGGACAGTGCTCTATGGCGGGGCTGAGTGCACCCTGCACGAGCATCATTTATCACAAGGAGCTAATCAATTAGATTTCGGGGAGACTGGGGGACGGGGGAGGCGAGTTCAAAATTATATTATTTGCAAAAAATCCATGCTTCCCTCTCAGCGCGCCTGGTCTATCGACTGACTTTCTTCTCCCTTTGCTCCTAGTTATTATGGCGAATTTCAAAAAAAGAGAGAGAGAAAGAGAAACATGCCCCCTTAATAAAAGTACCCATGAAAATAAATGTTCCTCCATGTTTCCGAGCTTAATCTCTTCCTTTCTTTCCTCCTTCCTGCCTCCGTTCTTTCTTTGCTAGGTTGCATTCTTGCTGGCTTCCTTCCCACATTTTCCTCCCCACGCCCCTCTGTCTCCATTGGTCTCTCTCTCCCTGTGTCTTCAAGATGCTGTCAAGTGCACGCTGCCTCCAGGAAGCCCTCTCTGCTTCCGCTGTGCTCGGCTGCCCATGTCTCCCTCCCTGCCTGTCTCTCACTGGACCGACTGTGCACTCCCTGGGGGCTGCAGCCTGTCTGCCTTCAACTGAACCTCAGAACTTGTGCCAGCTGCCTCAGGGTAATGCAGTTTCCATCCCTGTTTATTTTCCTCCTTTCTCCTATGCAAGGCATCCCACAAGCCCCCAGTGCTGTGGGTCCCACCCCTATCTCCACCGTCACTGTGACCATTCTTGCCCTCACCCGCACTCGGCAGACCTACTGTGATTTGTTTGGTTCTTTTGATTTCTGGTCCATGAACCCTCCCCAACCTTGCTCTAACCCCAGGGTCTTTGCACCTGCTGCTTCCTCTGCCTAAAATCCTTTACTCATGTTTTGCACAGCTGTGTCCTGCTCATCTTTCCGGCCTCAGCTCACACATCCCCTCCCAGCCTGAGCTAAGCTTCCCTTCTATTCTCGGTCACAGTGCACTGTCTGTTTCCTTCAAAGGGCATGTCACAGTGTGTGACCATTTCATGAGTGGGTTTGCACGCCTGTCTCTTCCTCCGACACCTGCTCCCAGAACACAAGGACCATGAAAGGAAGAAACTCTTCTTGTACTCGTTACCTCCCCAAGCCCAGCATACATAGATGTGCTCAGGAAGTATTTGTCCAACAAACAAGGTCCCTACCTGGTGTGGAAGGGAAGGGCCAGGGCCTCCCCCAGCCCTCTCTCCCAGCAGCAGCACAGGGACAAAAGCAAACAAACAAAAAACCAGAAAACAAAAACACAAACAACAACAACCAAAAAACAAGAAACCCCAACAGAAGGCCCCATACAGAGTCACCACTGGTGACAGGGGAGATAAACACAGTCTCTGTCCTTAAGTGGCTGTGACAGGCCCTTTATGCAGCAGCTGCTGAGCTGAGTCTGTCACCCCACATGATCTCGGGTGTGGGAGGCCCTGTGCTGGGCCAGCGATGGGGATGCGGGGCCTCTTAATCCTAGTCTGGGAGCTCCCCACTCTGAGATGCAGCCTTTGGAGGGGTCTAGTGGCCTCGCCCCATGCCCCCCGGGGCGCCTGCAGCCCCCCTTCCCCGCCCCTTCTGGGCCAGCTGTTGCGTTCTGGCGGTGGGAGAAGATAAAATGAACAGTTCCAAATGGGGCTGCTGGCTGAGTGCTTTGGGGGAATGGGGTGGAGGGAAAGTAGCCCCCTGTTCAGGCTGTTGCCCGTGGGAAAGGCTAGCAGATTGGTGGTTGGACCGGGATTTGCAGGTAGGGCTGTTTTCTGCACTATTCCTTCAGTGGGGTGGTTCTCAAAGTGTGTTCCCTGGACCAGGAGCCCAAGGAGTCTGTGGGAAATGCAAACTCCCGAACCTCATTCCAGACCCAGGTAACCCGCTTTTGACACACACACACTCCAGGTGATTCCACACAAGTTCAAGTGTGAGAATCCCTGCCTCAAACTATGCAGAGAACAGGAAGCACACGATGGTGTTATCATGGGGACAGAGGGCTTGGGCCATAGTGGGTACTCAGTGAACAGCAGAGATTATTGCCTGCCAGGAAGGAATGGATCAAAGGAATCTGGACCATGTCGGGCAGTATCAGTAGGCAGGGTGTAATAGGTAAACTCTCCAGAGCTTCCTGATCCTATGCACTGATTGGCTCAATGGACCACAGAATCCTCAAAGCCCCGCCTCCCATAGCTGGATGCAATTTCCCACTCACACCTTGATTGGCTGCTTGTCAATAATGTTTTCTAATTGGTCTCCTGAGCTGCCAGTCCCACGTGGATCCCCTCCACCCAAGGGGTTCTGCCAGCTGGAGCAGCCTATGGGTGGCCTCTGCCTGAGCTCAGTCCTTCCCACCACTGGAATTTATGTGGCACCAGAGTGAGCCTGTTTAAGCCCCACAAAGAGGTGCTGTTTCTGCAGAGATGAAATCTATGGGGTGTGACATGAATTCATTTTAAACAGCAGCGAGGCTGGCCAATTTGGGGGATGTTTTCAATATGCCCCAGAGGTACATATTACACACATGGGTAGTTTCACCAGGTGTTAAATTTGAGGCTTTGTGAAGAAGCATCCAGAAGCCGGAGGAAGCTTGGGAGGCTCTGGTAAGTGGGAGGTGTGTAGGAGACCTGGCCAGGGGCGGCGGCACCCAGCTGGGGCTCTGCCTTTCCCACTGAGCAGTGGAGACTGGGGCTGGAGGACCCTCCACCCTCCACCCCCCACCAAGGACTACCCCTTCCCTTCCCACAGAACCATGTCCTTCCGTGCACAGGGCAGAGTGGCCTAGGGCTTGGGACAGGGCTTACCCTGGCCTTACACACCCATAGGCTGGGGACCTGAGAAGCAGTGTGGCCTGGAGACAGTCACTTAGCTTCCTGGGCTTTGCCTAGAGAACAGGGGGAGACAAAGGCATCTGTCACCTGTGGGCCACTTTTGGGGAACGCAGTACAGACGGTCCGAGGATTCTGATGGGTCAAATGGTGTGAAAACGGTCTACACTCAGTCGAATCTGTCCTTGGCTGAATTTTAGGTCTGGGTTTCTTCCTGGCTGCTGATGTTCGGGGGTAACTGCCTCTCAGGGCTGGGCAGGGCAGCTGCCCCAGTCAGCCCGCTATCTGGAGGAAGATATCCATGCTCTGCATGCACCTGGCGCTTAGTGAGCGCACAGTAAATTCTATTTATTTCTGCTCTTTTAACTCATGATCATGTCTGGGGCAAAGGAATCCACCAGAAGTCAAAAGGCCAAGGTTTCTGCTGAAGCTTCAGCACTGATTTCTATGTGTCTTTCCTTTTTCTTTCTCAGTTTCCCCATTTAAACAGTCGGGGGGTACAGCAGATAATGTCTGAGGGTCCACATATCCTCTGGAAACCAGGTAATGATCACGAGGCCCCACGGGACTCCCTGAGCTGGGCCACCCCTGCCACCCCATCATTCCAGACTGCACCAAGGCTGTGGCCCCTCCTGCCCATCCCCCAGCTCAGCCAGAGATTTCCCAGCGGGCACTGTGGTCACCATCTTTCCCGTCCAGCAGCATTTCAGGACTGATGTCCCAAGTCAGAGGGTGCATAAATCATCCCCGCTGCATGCTGGTCATAAAGCAGTTTCTGGGAAGGAGCTGTGGAGAAAGGCGATTGGTGGGAAGAGATTATGTGTTTTCTCCCCCTCCACATTTTGCAATGAGAAAGTTCAGCTCATGGTCCCAGGAACACAAGGAGCATCGGTCTCTCCCTGCTCTCCTGCACATCCACTGGGTTCTGCCTTTTTAAAGAGCTGGGTAAGGCAGTGAAGTTTTATCCTTGAAGGAGCTCAAGTGCTGGGTGGACCAGGGGCTTGGCTGGGGTTGGTGGGTGCGTCTCTCTCGGGTCTGGCCTCCCACCTGTGCCGGGCTTTCCATTGCCCATTCCATCGCTGACTTCAGGGCAGCACTGGTTCCCAGAAGTGGCCTTTCTGCCCTCACATCTGTCCCTACCCCAGATTGCTGCAGGGACCTGACTGTGGACTCCCACATCCCACCATGGATGTCACTCTATTCTCCCTCCATGTGGACAGTGGACAGACAGAGCCCAACCCTGCAGTGGACCTTACAGGAGCTTGGGGGCCAGGTTGCCCACAATCACATCCCAGCTCTGCTGCCTGGGATCTGGGTGAGGTTGGCAAGTCACTCATCCTCGCTGGGCCTCAGTTTCCTCATTCGTGCAGTGGGATCATCATCACATTGACTAGACAGGGTTCATGGGAGCTGTATGCAAAGTATTGACCTTGGCCTGGCATCGAGCAAACACTGAATAAATGTCAGCCAGTCCGTGCTGTCCCTGTCACCACTTACATCTCCCCTGTCCTATGCCTTGGGCTCCTACCTTGCCATGTTTCTTGAATGGCCACAGGGCTTCTGCTGCAGCACCTCTGGCCCTGTGTCCATCTCTATCCCCAGAGGGTAGCTCTAGGCCACCTCCTCCAGGAAGCCTTCTAGAGCCTCTCCCAGAGACTCCCCCTGCACGGCCCTCAGCCTGCTCCCTGCTCCTCCCCGTCCTCCCTGTTGTTCTGCTGCTGGACTTCTGGGCACCTGTGTCCTTCCCACTCCCACCCATCATCATGGACTCCTTGGGAACCATATCCCTCACTCGCCAGATCAAGCTCTGGACTCAGAGAGGGGCTCGGATCTCCACTTGGTCACTCACTACTGTGTGACCTTGGACAAAGCCGCATCATCTCTGTGGGCCTCAGTTTCCTCTTCTGTGAAATGGGAATAACAATCCCACTCATCTTGCCAGCTGCAGTGAAGACAGAGCAAGGTAAACATCCATGGGTACCTTGGTCTTCCACGAAGGCCTGGCTTGTGATCAGCTCTCAGCGGCATCAGCCTTTGTTTCTGAGATTATCATGGTCATTGCTCCTTGCAGTGAGTGTGGGAACCCTGGCTCCTTGTGTGCAGCTGGCGAGTCAAGGATCCACTTGAGGTTGGCAGCAGAGTCAGGACTTCTGAGTCCTAGGATGAGCTGATGTGCAGTGTGACCTTGGTCTCAGTTTCCCCTTCTGCATGAGGTAGTGGGACTGTCTCAGGTAGAGTCCCCCAGGTAGCCTGTGGCCCCCCGACTCAGCCCTGCTCAGCTCTCAGGGCTGCAGTTCAGCTCTGCAAACACTGGTGACCAGTTTCCTGCCTGCTGCTTAAATCACACCCCGAGGTGCAGGGCTCCCAGTCACATATCGCTCATAATTAAGGGACCTGTCCCAGGGGGGACGTTTACCTTCTTTGGAGCCACTAAATCCCGCTTCCAGTGGCAGAGAGGATAAAGCACAGAGCTGGAGCTACCCAATACCTGTCAGCAGCTAACCATGCGCTGAGGCCTGCCTGTGTGTGTGGGGGGGTTGTGGCCCGAGTTGGTCTGAAACAAGAGGGAGGCCCTGGGTGAGGGTCTTGGGGTGCTGTAGTCACCTGCCTGGACAATTACAGGGAGCACAGGTGGGTCTCCCACCCAGCTCGGGAGGGCACCTTGGGTCATTTCCTGAGAGGCTGCAGTGAGGCCCTGGAGCCAGGTCAGCTGGGTTTGCAGCCCCTGCTACTTCCTGCTCTGTGACCTTCAGCAAGATGCTCAGTCTCTTTGGGCCTCAGTTAATTTTCTCCCTCTCTCCTTCTTCCTCCTTTCCTCCTTCCCTTTCTCCCTTCTTTCCTTCCTATTGGGGATTAAATCCAGGGCCTCATGCGTGCTAGACAAGCATCCTGTCACTGAGCTATGGCCTTGGCTTTTCTAATTTTCATTTTGAAGCAAATTCTCCGTAAGTAGTCCCGGCTGGCCTTGAACTTAACTATCCTGCCTCGGCTTCCTGAGTAGCTGGGATTACCAGCATCCTCTACCATGCTTGCCACCTTAGTTATTAAAATGGGAATCATACATAGAAACATCTTCCTCCTAAGGGTTGGGAGGATTAAATAAATTAATACACTTAAAGTGCTTTTGGTACCCGCAACAGCAAAACTCCCTCTGACCGTCCTATGTTGTAATGCATCTCTCCCTCTGGCTGCCTAGAGGGAGACCAGACTTTCAGCCCCTCCATATGAGCAGGAATGAGGCAGGAGCTCAGAATTACGGTTGAATCAAAGGCCTGGGACATGTGCAAAAGGAATGGGCAACCCATCTGTCTGCTTCCCTGCTAGACTTGAGTTCCCCAGAGAGGAAGGAAGTGATCTTTAGCCCTGTGACCCCAGGGGCAAGAGGTAGGAAAATGTGTACAGTGAAGGGCGACAGTCCAGGGTGATAGCCACTGAGCTGCCGAGTCATACCCAGCATGGGCCTTGGAGGCTTGACCTGTGTCCTCAGCTGGGGGCTTCCAGTCCTCACAGAGGGAGAGGGGCAAGCAGAGAGCATCAAACTCGACACACCCTTTTATTAGCAGACTCAGTTTCCTCCACTGTAAAACGGGGATCCTGCTCCCCACCTGTGTCTTCCCAGCGGCTGCCAGGACCCACTGGTGTTTTGCACTGTTCTTGTCGAGAGGAGGCCTGGCTGGCCCAGGGTCTCACACTCAGAGAGGTGGCGCCTCTGCCTTCTCTGCAGCCTCATTTCCTGGAGGCCTGGAGCCTCCTAGCAGGCTCAGCTTAAATCCCAGGCTACGCACTGCTGTGGGGCATCAGGGGGTGTAACCTGACCTCTCTGAGCAGCTGTCTTCTCACGGCTCTGAGATGTCACCTGCCTTGCAGCATGTTGGAAGGACAGAGGGACAGTGCAGGGATGGCTTCAAGGGCACGGCGCCTTTGCAGGCTGTGGAGTGTGTGGGAGGGTGCGGGCAGAGCCTAGAAGCCTGTCCAGGAGCCAGTCGGCAGGCTAGGACCTGTGTGGCTGATGCTGGGAAGTGACTGTCCTTGCTAGATGACTTGATTAGCTTCAAAGTGCTCCTCTGAGCCCTGAACCCATCTGTCTGCCCCTCTCCGAATTGGCTTTTACCTGTGACGCCAGGGGGCCAGGTGCAGGAGGGCGGACAGCAAGAGTGGGTGTCCAGCCCCACGTCCCCAGCCATTCCACACACCCCAGACAGCTGCTTCTGGCCCCTGAACACGCTTGTGTCCAGCATGGAGAACTCTGGCCTTTCTGCCCTTCTCCTCCCAGACCGGCAGCAGTCTCAGGCCCATGCTGCCCACCTAGCTGCCCCTCTCAGAAGCTCCAGCTGGTGGGGGGAGATCCTTTGCCCTGCAGCCCTGGTGCCACACCCCCACATTATCTGCTGGGCGGGACCACATGGCCCCCAGGGCCTCCTGGAGAGCATCTCCATCAAGCGCCTTGTCCTCCCTGGCTCCCACTTCTGGCTCCAACTCTCCAGTTAGTCCCTGTGCCCTGGGGCTCCTGCCTGGCAACGTCTCTTCTGCACAGCTGCTGTACCCGTGCCCCTGCCTGGCCCCCATCATCTCTGCCCTCAGGACGATGCCAGCTTCAAGCCCGAGCACTTTCTGTCTGCTTGACCATGCCATTTGATCTCCTCACAGCAGCCCAGTAAGGGAGAAAGCTAAATTACCTCAGTTTCCTCGGGCTGCCCCTGGCCAGCACCCAGGGTGGCAGGCACTGCTGGTACCACTTGGTTTAAAGCGTACCCACAGGGCTGTGTCACTTCTATTTAGCAGACAGGGGAACTGAGTCCAGGGAGATCAAATACACTGCCAAAGACCATACCCCATTAGCGGTGACAGCACACAGAGGTCGGATCTACTATGTAGCCAGATTCCGGACTCAAAGCTATTTCTACCCTTGCCAGACCTGTGACCTTACGGGAATCCATTCACGGGTCTCACCCTTGTGAAATGGGAAAGTAGCAGTCGAGCCTCCTTAGAGGGCTGTTATAAATGATACGGCAGGTGCTACACAGTGTGGTGATGCTTGGAGTATAGTAAATGCTCAATAAACATTCACTGGCTCTATTATTGGTTGCAGAAGTGGGTAGAAAACTTATGTTGAATCCAAAGCCCTTACCTTTAGCCATTCCTGGGCTCTCTAAGGAAGTCGGCTCCTTGTTTATGGTCAATTTAACTGAGCAGAGAGAATTCTCCAACTGGGGATTACCCAGCCTCCTCCTTTCCTAGTTGTGAGGACATGGGTTGGTTGCATGTCCCTCACTCAGAGAAGTAGGACAGGGGACACTGAAGGGGAAGACAAGCCACTGGGTCTGCCCAGCATTAGCTGCTCTTCAGAGCTTGGGGGTTCTGGAGCAGGAGGTGGAGGTTTTGGTTTACATCTCTCCCTCTCTGGGCTCCAGATTCTCTGCAGCTCTGGCCTGGATCCCCACCTGTCCAGGCTGCTGCAGAATAGCCAGCCTATCTGGTGGCTGTGACCACTGCAGTCCCCTGGGGCCAGTGCTTGTGATCAGTCCTAGCCCAGCAGGTGGCTCAGCTACTCCGGAACCAGGCAGGGGAATGAGTTGATCATTTCCTGCCCCAGAAGTCCTGGGGTGCAGAGGGGACTGCAGCTTTGAATCATAGTTCCCAGCAAGCCCGGCTGGGGACTTCCAGGGGTCCTAGATCAGTGGTCTCTACCGCTGACCCATCCTGCTCCTCCTCCCCACTGACTGTCCCATGCATCGCAGTGTGCTGGGTCTACCTGGACCCTTGCAGTGTCTCCCAGAGGGGTGGAGCTGTGTGATCCCCAGCAGGCCCTGAGGGGAGAACCAAATCTGTTCTCAGTCCCGGATCTGGGTGCTGGTCCTGCTGGACTCCAAGTTCAGGGCTCTTTCCAGAGTCTGAGTGGTGAGAGGGGGTGTGTAACAGTGAACGCAAAAACCAGAACTGGGCACTGGGGCACAGACAGGGCACAGAGGTTCTTCCCTCCCCCCAGATTCCTACAGGCTCCTGAGGGACAAGCAACCTCCAGTGCAGGAGGTTTGGAGCAGCCAGTGCCCCTGGTCAGGGTTCGGTCTTGACGGGGTCTTGAGGGGGGCCCTCACTCACCCTGTGCCCCATGGTCAATGGACATTGCTTCACTGACAGCCTTACAAAGTGAGTTCAAGGCCAGCCTGAACTGCATAGTGAAACCCTGCCTCAAAAGGACAACCCCCCCACCCCACCCAAAGAAAAACAGTGACAGCGTTTATGCTAGAGTTAGGGATGTTTCCCTAGGAGTCAGAGTGCCTGCTGGGGTGCCAGCCCTGGATTGGAACCCCCAGCGCGGTCACTCGCATGGACGGAACCCTAAATTCCCAGAGCCTGTTTCCTCATTTGTACTGGCAGTGACCACGCCCACCTCCAAGGGCACTTGGAGGTCATGTGATCAGCCCTGCATTGAGCACAGGGCAGGTGGGGGAGGCGACCTGCATTCTTAACAGCGGGTTGGTGGCAGAGAATGGCTGCTCCCTGCCACTCTGGGGGAACCGGGAGACAGGCCCCTTTCCACTTTGGTGGAGGCTCCAGCCTCAGTACATTTAATTGATTGTAACAGAGCACCTTTTTATGTGCTCCGCACCATGACTGTACCCCAAGAAGAACCTTGAAGAGCCTTCTGCGACTGTGTATAATGCCTTCTGGGGACCCAGCGTGCAACGTTCAAATTGGCTTACGATTTATCGGCAGCTCGGGTAAAAACATTTTAATGACACCCTGCAGCACAGGCCCTCATTGTCCCCCCCGCCCCCGGGGCTCCCAAATGTTTTTCCCCACCACAGATCGGGATGTTGTAGGTGTGAAATGACAGCTGCTCTTGCATTTTGATCTCTGTCAGAGGCCTGGCAAAGAGGAGGCTGTGTTGGGACACGCTGGATGCCACAGGCGAGATGGACCCATGAGGTGGTGGTGGCCCTGGCTGTGTCCTTCCCTGAGGTCCTTCTCAGTGGAGCCCTGGGAGCCTCTCCCGGGGCCCCAATTTGGGGGTGCTGTCTTGTCTTCCCTCACTGCTAGCTTCTATACTCTGAGGAGTCCTGAGATACAGAGACCTCAGCACTCCATGACCCCCAGCCCTCCGAAGGGGCGTGAGTGTGTGTGTGTGTGTGTGTGTGTGTGTGTGTGTGTGTGTGAAAGGGAGGTTTCAGCAGTGTCACTGACAGCCCATGACAATGCACAGATTTTAATTTTTAAAACCCGCCTAGAAATATATTTGAAGGGGAGGTTCACGCAAGAAGCGGGTGGGGAGCATAATTTTTAAACCTTGTTCATTGTGTCTGTTTTTGCTTGTGCTTTTTTTGATATGAGGATTGAACCCAGCACCTTCACACTGTGGTACATTTCTAGCTCTTTGTTTTGTTTTGTTTGTTTTGAGACAGGTTCTCACTGATTTGCTAAATTGCCCATGCTGGGCTTGAACTTGCAATCCTCCTGCCTCAGCTTCCTGGAGTGCTGGGATGACATGTGTGTACCACCTTGCCTGGCTGATTGTGCCTGTTGTTTGACTGGCTCGACTTATGGTTCATTATCATAATAGATACTGTTCACTGATCGCTCAGTATGTGCCAGGCCCTGGCCCAGAATGTTCTGCTGCATGGATTATCACAGTTAACCCTCCGGTCTGATTAGGTCCTGTCCTTCCCCAAGCCAAATCTGTGCCATGGGCTCAGTGGGGCTCCTGCTCCCCAGCTCGCGAGGCCCTGGTTGGTGGGAGACTGTGTCTGGGAAAAGTTCTCCCCACACCGTTCCAGACCTTGGTCAGTGATGTGAACCACACTGCTCTGGGACACAGAGAACCACCTCCCTTATGGGCCTGGAGAAATTCCTTCCTCTCCCGGAACCTCAGCTTCCTCTTCTGAGTTGGGGACAATAATGCAGCCATCTCCTGGCATCTGCAGGGGCCTGGCGCCAGGATCCACAGAGATGTCAAAGCTACAGATGCCCAGCTCCTTCTATAAGTGCTATAGTGCTTGCCTGTAACCCAAGCGTACCTCCTCTTATACTCTAAATCGTCTCTAGATCCCTAATGCTACTGAACTCAAAGCCAACGCTGTGTAAGAAGTAGTTACACCATATCGCTTAGGGACGAATGACACGCACAAAATCCGTACATCTTCAATACAGGTGCCATCATAAAAATGCACTTCATATACTTTCGATTCATTGCTGCTAGCATCTCTGGCTGCAGGAGCCACAGAAATGAAGGTTGGACTGTGACACTGACCCCACAGGCTACCAAGGAACCCAAGTCCTGGAAGCTGTGTGACCCCCCGGAAGTCACTGCTCAGGCTGGAAGCTGTGTGACCCCCGGAAGTCACTGCTCAGGCTGGCATAAGGTCCTGGGCATGAACAGAAGGCCAAACACAGAGCAAGAAACTGCACCCAAGATGGGTGGACAAGGGACAGGGATTGGAAGTGCCCCCCAGAGGACAGTGATTGGTTATGAGGGCACTGACCTCAATGGGTTAATCCACTGGGAGAGACACCAGGAGGTGGTGAAGGAAGCAGGTCCCTTGGGGACACTCCCTGAAGTCTGATTGTGTTCCTGCCCCATGCCATCTGTCGCCTCTGTCCTCCACGGGGTGAGAAGCTTTTCGCCACCACACACGCCCCATCCTGATGCTCAGCCTCATCACAGGCCCAGAAGAAATGGCCGAGTGACCACGGACTGAAACCTCTGAAACCATGAACCATAATAAACCTCTCCTCTTTTCAATTGTTTTTCTCATGTATTTTATAACAACAACAGAAAGCTGACCAATGTAGAGTCCAACTTACCGATCTTCCCACTGTTCTTCAACCCTCCAGCCAGCCTATGGCTAGGTGTCCAGCTCTCTAGAAAGCTCAGATTCTGGCCTGGTATTTATTATACAAATAGGGAAACTGAGGTCCAGGGAGACTAATGAACCTGAGGTCACATGGTGAAGCTTGGATTTGGAATCAAACCAGTGTGTCCTCAACCTGTATTGCTACAGAGATGAGGGTGTCTTCCCATGTCGGGGTAAGGTGAGGTGGTACCTGGAGGAAGGAGAAATGTCTTTGTATGTATGGGAGCAAACAGACGTAAGTGTAAGAATGGATAAATACCCATCAAGATATAGATATATCCAGAAACAATATTCTTGGAAATGCTTAGTGGTTTAAGCCAGGGGTTCTCAAAATGTGGTCCTGGGCCAGAGACAACAGAGTCCCCTGAGAACTTGAAAGCCCAGCCCAGCCCTGTGGGCTGGCAGCTCTGGGCTGGCCCAGCCTCTGTGTTAACCAGCCCTGTCCCTTCCCACAGCCTCAGGCTCCTGCAGAGCCTCTGAGCTGCGCTAGTGACTCAGTGAGTAGAATCACAGCAGCCTCTGCTTACCCTATGTCCGGCAGCTCCAAAGGAGAAGCCACCAGTCTGTTGTCCCCAGACAGGGACACAGAAGAAAGGGGGCCTTAGTTGGCTGGTGGCACCCCCCTTCTAAGGGATCCTTAGGCTATCTGTACATCCGGGTCAGCCCCATGAGATCTCCTGTGCCTCAGTCTCTGTGCCTAGTAGATGGGGGTCACAGACACACAGGTGTCAGAGCTGGGAGCAGGTTTAAGGTCACCTGGTCTGAAACCCTCTTGGTTCTGAGGTCACTGTGGGGCACTTCCTGCTCAGGCTGCTTTGGTGGTATAGTGGGAAGCGTGGGCCTCAGGGAGGGGTGGCCTTTGAAGACATGGCCTTTGTCCCAAAAACTTGGCTACTGTCCCATGCTGCCTCCAGCAGTGCAACAGTGCGGGTCCAGGAGCCAACATGCCTAGGTGCTGGCCAGGACTGAGCATGATGTGTGGGTGCAATGCCAGGGAGAATCTTGCCTGGGGACGCCCTGAATTTCCAGAGTCAGCCTCAGCCTGCATCTGACAGCAACACAGAGTGACCTAATACTACAGGAAGACTTTGTGATCTCAGCTGTGTGATTGTAGGCAAGTTGCTTGCCTCTATTTCTGTGTGTTCAAATGGGGCTAGTGATAGGACTTGCCCCGCAGTTGGGTGGAAGCGATATAATATACAGAAAGCACCTAGCTGAGAGTTCCCCCTCTCCACAAACTAGCTGCCACTACCTGGCTCATAGTAAGCACCCAATAAGTATTTGGTGAACAGATTGTCAAGTGCACAAATCTCCTCACACCTGGAGCCCCTCAAAGGTGCAAACCGAGGTTTGTTCCTTGCTAATTCCCCGGCTGAGCTCTGAGAAGGCTCCTGGCTCACATGTCAGAGAAGCTGCCACCTCCTCCCATCTGGGCTCCACCAGAAGTCAGAACAAGCACTGTGCCATCCTGCAGGATCAGTGTCCCTTTGGAGGATTTCAATTTCCCCAAATCAGGGGCTTTCCACAGGGCCTTTGTGCTTCTATCGATTGCTGAAGGCGTCAGGCTTCGCTTGTCTGGTAAATCTCATTTGATAAGAAAGTTTGAGTACACAGAGCCCAGCGTCAAGGCCAAGGCCAAGGCACAGGCCCAGTGATCCTGCAGCAGAGCCAGCGGCGTGCACCTGGCAACACCCTCAGAGCCTGGGGGTGCTTCTGAGACTGCTCAGGGCAAGGGCCTTGTTTCACAAATAGAGAAATTGAGGCTGGGGTGGAGATTAACTCCCCCAAAACACAACCCAGCTAGAGACAGATGTTAGTGTTATCATCCCCATTTTACAGAGGTGTAAATGGGGACCCAGAGACAAAGGTGAGAACTCAGGATCCCTACGCCCAGCCCCACACACTGTGACATTCATCACCAACCCTTCAACATCTCCAGACGGCCTGGGAGGATTGGGGGTGCCTCTGGGTGGGGGCAGATGGCTGTCCTGCAGCAGGTGAGCCTCAGCTGAGACATATGTCCCCAGCCCCAGGTTCCTGGATGGTCCCCTCAGGGACACCCACAATGCACTTGCCTTGAGGGGGTTCCTACTGCGGGGTCATGGCTGCAGCCCAGGGGAGAAGCTGTGGCCTCAGCTGCAGGCACAGCCTTGGTGTTCCTCCTTGACCTGTGTCAGGCCATGGAGCCGAGAGCTGGGTGGTCCGTGGTGACTCATGAGGCCTATGACACATGAGGCCTGTGTTCCTCCCCCACCTTATGGAAGTGGAAACTGAGGCCCAGAGTCAGACCACTTCCTGGGCACCTCTCATTCCTCCCTCAGTCATTCATTTGCTCCCAGGTCAGAGTCCCACAACTGCCAGGCACATGAGGATTTTCCAGGGTGCCCCTCACAGCTCAAGGGCTCGGTGTGGGCAGGAGAAAGGTCACTTAGAGGAGATCGTGCTGGAGGGCCAGGTCTTACAGTCACACTATGTCTAACCTGGCCTAGGACTGCTCCAAGGCAAGGGCGGAAGAGTGAAGAAGGTCCTACACCGGCACAACAGGCGTTTTGGCAGGCGCTGGATCTTCTGTGCATGCTCTGTGGGCGCGCGCGTGCGCGCACACACACACACACACACACACACGCACACACACACAGGGCCGGTGGCCCTGGGGTAGCAACCTGTACTCACCCATGACGTTGAGGAAGATGTTGCCTGAGGCCAAGACCACCTTCTCCCTGGTGGCACGGTCGTAGATGCCCACGTGGCACTCATAGGGACCATTGTCTGAGATCCGGACCTCGGGCAGCCTGCAGGGAGGCAGAGGACGTGATAAACCCCGGCTCAGTGGGGCTGGACAGTGCCGTGGGAAACCAACCCCAACCCCACCCGTGCAGCTTTCACGAAAGACTGTGGGTGACTACCCACCGAGTACCGGGCTGGGAGGGGGCGTGGCACCTCGGAGCACCTGCTGCATGCAGGCCCCGTGCGCCAGGCCACTGAGCCAAATCTATCCCCAGGGAGCCCTGCAGCTGTCACTTAGCTACTGGGATGATAACCTGCCACATGCAGAGTGCGTGAGGACGATGGAGGAGGTGTCACACTCAGCGTGTAGCCTGCACACAGCACTGGCTCAGAACAGGTGTGGACCCGCCCAGCCCTCATGAGCCCCATCCACGCACAGCCCAGTCCTCCCACTTCGTAAGCATGGAAACTGAGGCCCAAGAGGAGGTAGGATACCCCTGGCTCCACACAGCTGATAAGAAACTAAGGTGATTCAACATCATTTTCTGTCTCCACACTGCCTGGGGACCTTGAAACAGAGGACAATAGAACTCCTGTCCCAGGGAGTCCTCATTCCAGGGGTCAAGGAATAAGAGAGCTGGTCACTGCTCTAAGTCTGTAGCCTCTTCCTCTGAAAGACCAGAGAACGAGTAGTGTGGGCTCTGCTGCCCACTCGGTCTGTGCCAGAACTGTTCGACCCTGTCCTGCAGCAGAAAGGGCCCCAGACGTGTAAGCAGGAACCAGGGGTGGGGTTCCAGTAACACTGTCTATGACCATGGCAATCTGAAGGTCAGATAATTCTCAGGTACCATGAAACAGGCTGGTTTGCTTTTTTTCCCCTTCAACCCTTTGAACATGTTCAAAACAGTCTCAGTTGACAGGTAGGGGGAACAGGCAAAGGGCTAGATTTGGCTGCACACTGTAGTTTGATGACTCTGGTTCTAGAACTTTCCACAGGGCCTCTGGGTCAGATCATGCTAAAGTGAGTCAGTATGTTGTCCTCTCACCCCGTGAAAAATACAGACAGAGGGGCTCTTTCCCAAATCCTCTACTGAACAAAAAGCTTTAGTGTGGTGCCCGAGAGAATCAAGTTCAAATTCTGCTCCTGTATTTGTAGCCATGAACCTCAGAGATTCATGCTGAATCTCTGGCTGCCTCCATTTTCTCATCTAAAAAAAAAAAAAATGGAGGTGACTTAACAAGATCCTGTCTCAGGAAATACTTTAAATGGGCAGGAGAGTAGCTCAGTGTCAAGGCTCTGGGTTCAATGCTCCACACTGCATTAACAAAAAAAAAAGAGGCGATGCTCTATAGGGCTGTGACACAGATTGGTCACATGCCACAAGAATGTGAGCGGGAGCATTGAGCCCACATGGACAGAGGGCCTCCCCGTGCCAGGTGTCCTTGGATGCCCTGAGGGGAGGTGGAGATCCTGCCCAGTGGGATCTGGAGTCTGCAATGGGGAACTGCAGAAGCCATGTCACCGCTGAGTGGAGGACGTGTGGGACTCCCCACAAGGTCCAGCCTGTACTAGTTCCAACTGGGGGGCTATGTGTGTCTGGGTAGGTCCTGGAGGTTCTCTAGCAGCAGCCGACAGCCCACATTTCACCAGCCTCTCTTTCATCTGCTTGGGCTGCGCTATTTAACCTCAGCCTCCCCACCCCACCCCACCCTTGCTTCGCGCCTCCTTTCCTGGTGACTCACTCTACCCTTAGCCTCGCCACCTCCCACTGCTGCTGTCACACGAGCTGAGCCAGTCCCCAGCACCCCTCCCCTCTGCACCGCCCAGCACAGATTAGCATAAACGACCCCCGTCATTTGCATAGAACAAGCCGAGGCTGACATCTGGTCTCCCCACTGTCAGTGAAGCAGCAGCATCCCACTTGTCAGGGGAATCTTTCTGAGAAGAGGCTGCCACCTCCTCTGCTCATCCTCCCAGAAGAAAACACGGTGACAGTGGGAACAGCAGGGGACTTGTCTCCCCTCAGAACAATTTTCTTTGTTTGTAACTCAGCCAGAATGAAAAAATAGTCTTTTTTCTGGGCACTGTTACTGAGTGACAGTCACCTAAAGTGACATGTTTAGGCGACACTCACAGGTGTCTGTTATAGAGGCAACTTGCTTAAGTGACTTCCACAGGAGACGGGTGCGGGGAGCAAGTAAAGAGACAGCCTCAGGGAATGTGGGTAGCTGGCGGCTCCCCAGTGATGTCATAGGAGAATAATGACACGGTTGACACACAGGTGGATTTGTGCAAGTAACCGTCACATAGGTGATATATACAGATGTGCTTATGTGAGAGCAGGGTGGGTGACATGCTTAGGAATTGCTATGTCGATGACATGCTCCGGTGACAGTAAAATAAGCAATCTACTTGGTGACACAGACAGGTGACACCACACAGGTGGCATAGAAGACAGCTCAGGGGATATATGGATTGGTGGCTCAGTTAGATGACAATGGCCCACCTAGGACTATTTCTCCAGCACCACGTGTTCCTACAGGGTCTCCAGCACATGAATGGGCCGGCCTCAGCCACTCAGCCCAGTCACACACTTGCCATCATTCTTGACATCTGCCCTGTCCACCCTCCCCAAACATGTCAGTGATCAAGTCCTGGGCATTCTGGGTTCCCACCTCTCCCCTGCTACTCGGCCTCGCCACGTGGAAGCCCAGGATTTGCTGGGCTTTCTGACCTGCCAGTCTGCCTCCAGAGCAGTTAATCAGATGAGAGCAGTGGCCCTGGGACCTGAATCCTTCTGAAGCCTCTCTGTTCTTGAGACAGAGCCAAGGATCCCCGCCCTGCAGCCTGTGGCCCAGCACTGCCTCTTTCCCCAGCTCCGGCTCCAGCTCCGACTCTACCCTGCGCTCCGCACCTCCCACTCACCCCTCACAGTACCAAGCGCCAGCTTGATTATGGGAACATTTTTATTCTGAAACTCAGGATTACAGAAATGCGGCCAGGATCATAGAGAACCGCGTACCCCCAGCCTGCTCTCTCCACCGCCACCATCGTACATGTCCAGGCACAGCCTGGTCCCCCTCCTCACTCTGAAGCAGACTCTTGTCCTCATCACAGATCCAGCAGCTGCCAGGTCCCGGCTTTGATTCGGCCAATCCAACTCTTCTCAGTGCCTCATCAAAACCTGAGCTTTCGCTTGCACTCTTGTCCTGCTTAAGTGGATTAAGCGGCCCGGAGACTCCCTTCCCCGGAAGCCAGAGGCATCGACCTGCATCCTGGATGGAAGGCCTTCCACAGGCAGCAGGGACGGGGGAGGGGGCGGCTCCCTCTCCTCAGCAATGGGCCGAGATCAATAAACTATTAATAACTGCAAAGGTTTCTGCAGAGATCAGTGTAATGCAGTTTAGCGGCTGGAGTTTACCTTCACTGACAGCATCTCTGAAGGGCGAGTAATTGTGCTTTTGAAAAGCTGGGCACCCGAAGAGTGGGGGCCCTGTGGGCTGTCCCTGCCAGCGTGTGTGCGTCTGCCCTGGTGAAGCCAAGACAAGGGATGCTCGCTGTGGCCTCGGCCGGGCCTGGGCTCACCGCGCCTGCCCGGCTGCACCTGTCCAGGAGCGCCTCCCTGCTGCAGGATGTGGGGACACAGTGGATATATCTTACCGGTCTTCCCAGGCTGGAAGCTCCGGGAGGCGAGCTAACCCTGGGGCAAGGGCTCCCAGAGCATTGGTGTTAAAAATGAAGTCAGCAGAAACCACCCAGTCCAGCGGTGAGGGGCCCAGGCTCTAGCTTTGGCTCTGCACCCGAGGAGTTTGCGATGTGAGATGGGGTGTTTTGGCTTCTCCGAGCATCAGTTCCTTCCTCTGCCCAGTGACTGTCTTGACACCTGTCGGGGGGATTCCAGCCCTGGGGAGCAGTGGCTGCAGGAGGCATCATACTGAGCATGTCCCCCGCTGATGCTGCTGCTGCACTATTGCACTGGCTAAGACGTGCTGGGGTACTTACTGTGCACCAATAGAGAGATACGTACCCCCATTGTGTAGAGGAGGAAACGGAAGCACAGAGTGACACAGTAACAAGACCAAGATCACAGAGGGAGCAGGTGGGGGGTGGGCTGGATTCGAACCCAAGCCCAAGGGGTCACTCTCTGCCCTTCTCCCACTCGGCTCCAACTCCTCCACCAGCAAATCGGTGCGAGCTCCGGGTACCTCTTTACACCTGCGTCTGCTACTCCCATTTCTATTCTGAGCCTGGCCACCTCCCAGGATGAGCCATATGCTCCCTTCCTCCCTGCCAGGAGAAACCGAGTGGCCTTTTCTTTCCCTAAATTCCCTCCTCCAAGCTCCGGGAGAGCCTCTCAATTCCAGTGCCTGGGGTTTGCTGAGCCGGTCAGGTGCACATTCTCCATACTTGGCAAGATTTGACAGCTTCTTGGCTTTGTCTTTCCGCCGGGGAGAGTCCTAGATGCCCCCAGAATTAAGATAGTGGATTTCACAGTGGAGGCGGGGGCGATGGCTCTTTGACTTCCTTTCCCCACAGTGCTCAGGAGATCCAATATTTGACTTTTGCTAAAATAAAGCCCACGTTTGAATTGATGAAAGTGCAAATGTATGTAGAACCCAGTCCAGTGTGTGGCAGAAGCGCTGTATTCTTCCTTCTCCGCTGTTAATGGACTGAGATATTAAAACAAATTAGCAAGCACCTACCTCACTCCATGAGCTGTTTTCAGGGTTCACGGTATAATGGGGAGCAAGACAGGCAAAATGATGTTTGCGGACCACATGATGAAGTCCTCTTTCCAGGAAGTCTGTGTATACACCTCCCTCTTCCAGACAGGGAGGAGAAAAGACACGACTTAAGCTGCCTGGGGCCCAGGTCATCGTAACAAATGTCGGTCTCATTTTGCTGGGTCTTGGGGTCTCACCACATGTTAGGTTATCACAGTCTCCTGGCGTGATTGGTTTTTTGTTTCATTTTAAATTTTGCTGTTGGCTCCATTACATCACCAAACAATCAACTGTACATGTTAAAGTTTGCACATCTGATGAGTTTCAACATATCAGAACCACTGCCACAATCAAGATAATGAGCACATCCGTTGTGCCCGAGTTCCTTGTGCCTTTTTGTAATCCACGCACCCCACCTCCAGGCAGCCACTGACCTGTTTCCTGTCACTCTGGATCACATTACCTGGGATGTTTTATACATTGTACCACAGAGTAGATGCGATTTCTTGCTTGGTTTCTAGGTTAGCTTTCTGTTACTGTCATGAAATATCTTAACCTTCACCAACAACCTTAAAAAGAAGAAAGGTTTGTCTCATGGTTTTGGACTGTTCATGGATGGCCAGGTGACCCTGTTCCTTTTGGGCTAGTGGCAGTACACTGTGGTGGGGGTGCTGGGCAAGGCAAAGGGGCTCATCTCCCAGCAGCCACGAGGGGAAGAGGAATGGGGATCTTGCTATCCCCTTCAAGGGCATGCCCTCGATGGCCAGGAAACCTCCCACCACCTCCCAGCAGTGCTGGCCTGTGGACATCTGCTTTCCCTTCCCTTGGATGAACACAGAGCAGCGAGGGTCTGTGCAACTCTGGGAGTCACAGCCGGGCTGCCTGAGGGCCTGGAGCTGGCGTGCAGAGGCTCAGAGGCTGGGACATGGCTCAGTGGGGGAACCTAACAGGCAGGAGACATGGGCTTTACAAAACCAAATCAAAGAAGGCTTGGGAGTGGGGTGCAGCTGAAGAGTTCTCATGACAGGTGGGTGGTGCACTCCAAGACTTTTCCTCTACTCTTCCTTCTGATAGAGGAGGTGCTGGGACCAGCGGTCCCTGGAGACTTCCATCCCTCCATCCTCCCCCATTTTTGTTTTATCTCCTTTTCCCTGCCTAAGGTCCCTCCAGCCCATCTTCTCTCCACACCGCTCCCAGAATGACCTCACGACCATGGGGCTCCATCCAGCCTGCCTGGCCCCTCTTCTCCCCACTGAAAACCTTCCCGTGGTTTCTATTCACTGGAGCACAAAGCCTGAACAGTCTGCAAACTCAGATCTGGCCAGGACCCAGCAAGGAGGGAAGAAGGGACAGATGGAGGGAGGAGGGTGGTGTATGGCCTTGGGTCATTGCCAAAATCCAGTAACTGAACAAGGAGATGCTTCAGAACCGGACTTGTATAATCCGCCCTATTTAAAACGCATTTTGTAATTCAAACGTCTTCATTTAGATACACAGTGCCCCATTCTGGGCTCACAGAGAAGATTCAGGTAGCGATGGGTCCTTTGAGGCTCTGCTTTAATGAAGAGATGAGAGAGGCTTTTCATTTGTCTACCCATTGTTTGCATGGAAACAGAGCTTCTGAGGGGCCGGGAAGAGGTCTGCCTTGCAAGTAGGTTAAACACACCCCCTGCAATCGTATTAGCCCAGGGCCTGCCAGGGCTCTGCTGTGCCTCCCCCTCACTGGAAGGATCCCAAGTGTGAAGTCATGAAGTTTCAGTGATCCCACATGCACCCCGCTCCCAGATTGGCTGTTCCTTTCCTGTGCAGCCAGCCTTGGTTTCCTCTCTCCCTCAAACACTTGCTTTCTCTTTGGTTCAAGGTCATGCCTTTCTGTGTCGGGGCATTTGCAGAATGTCTGTTCCCCTCAGCAGAGCCATGAGGCAGAGCTAATGAAAATGGCCATAAAGTCTCAGGCAGCTCTGGGTGCGGTTGGGATGCTTGCTAGTAAGACCCTTGGGAAGGGAAGGCTGGGGCAGGGTCTCTGCCCTCCTCTTCCTCCCCTGCCCTCTCCTCTCAAACCTGTGCATTTTGCAGAGCCTGGCTGGGAGCCGGGGTCAGTTCATGTTGATTCAGTGGTCCTGTTCCTGGCTGTCCTTGTGGCATCTTGTATTCCCCATGCACCCAAAGCCCTGGGTGACCACGTGAACTCTCCTGGTCTGGGGAATTGCTTGGCTACTGGTGGTAGCAGCTGTGGCAGCCTGAGAAATGGTCTTGGGAAGGTGGGTGGAGACAGGTGAGAAATGGCCACTCAGACTTGTCTTCGTATGGATCCACTACAGGACACCCTCAGAGGTGTCAGACTGTAGGGCACGACCTCAAATGTGCACAGCAATCACTTGATGATCTGGAAAGCCTGGGGTTGAGCCTGAGGGCCCCTAACAACTCCCCAGGTGAAGCTTGGGCACATGTTGGCCAGCAGACCCCTCTAGTCTCAGATCCTCAGTCCCCCAACCTCCCCTTGGGGTCCAGCCATCTATTGGACCTCGTCTTGCCCCACCAGACCCACCAGTGTCTCCTTCCAATGACTTCGTCTAAGGAACAGAGATGATTTGAGAATAGTCTTTACAGCTCTGGGGGGTCTTTTCAGCCACTAGAGCCTGCCCCCAAATTGGCTACACACAAGCAGTGTCCCTGCTTTGGGGCCTCCTGGATCTACCCTAGACCTGCCCACTCTTTTCCTCCAACTCCATTCTTTTGACATATTTTTTATTTTGAGACAGTATCTTACTAAGTCAAGAAGTTGCCCAGGCTAAGCTCAAACTTGGAATTGCCCTGCTTCAGCCTCCCAATGCACTGGAATTACTAGCATGGGCCACTACATCCACCTGTTCCCTAGGTTCAGAGAGCACCAAGGCCTCTCTGGAGGGGAGTCCACTGAAGTCCAGCCCAGAAGGTGGACCCAGACTCCAGATTAGAGCAAGGGTAAGGTGCCCTCTCTGTCTTGGCATGGACAGGACTAGAGCTACCTGCAGAGGCAAGATACGTGTTGCCTCCACAGTGGTGCCCTGGAAAGCCCACTGCAGAGAGGGAAGCTCCACTTCTGAGCACAAGGCACAGAATTTGAAGTCCAGATTTGATCTCCTCACTATCTTTTGCCCAAGCTCTGATTTTCTCCCCTAACAAGTCTTTCCCAAGGGCACCTGGGGGACATGGCTGGGAAGACAGCAGCATGCAGAGAAGCCAAAGGCCAAGACTGTCCCTTTAGCAAATGGATGTCCACAGAGGAGCTGTGTCCTTTTAATATCTGCCCCTCAGGATGCTCTGTGTGGTCCAGGACTCTCTTAACCTTGGCACAGAGAATCCCATGTCCCAGGAAGACACCAGTCCCAGACAAGATACTGGGACCCTCTGCACTTAACAGGCAAAACAAAAGATAAAGAGGGGAGTGACTTGCTCAAGGCCTGAGCATGGTCAGCGGCAAAAGCTTGCTCACCTGGGCAGGTGAACCACTCGGGGAAATGGGTGGATGCAAGCAGGTGACCCGCTGATGGGGTGACAAAGCCCGGGCGCAGAGGGGGTGCATAGTAGATGCTCAAGGCACTGTGGCTGCATCCCCTGAGCCAAAGTCTCGACTATTCCGGGCTGAGACAGAAACATCTGGCTTTCTTTTTGCCACACAAAGCCTGAGAGTTTGAGCACAATTCCCCCACCCAAACAGGAAGAAGTCCTATTGGAATTGTTCCATGAGGTCTAAGTCACAGTGGGGATTCTCACTGTCCCACCCCACCCCACCCCCAGCTCCTCTATGGAAGTAAAGAACGGCCTTTCCCTTCCCCTCTGTGGGTTTGCGGAAATAAACAGACAACTGGCAGATTAACAGGAGAGAAAGGCACATTAGTTTCGAATGTGTGGAAGCTGAGGCAGAAGGATTTCCAGTTCAAAGTCAGCCCAAGCAATTTAAGGAGACTGTGTCTCAAAGACAGGGAGGGAGGGGGTGGGACATAGAAGGGGAGGAAGGAGAGAGGAAATAGCTTACTGTTGTGTACAGGGGCTCAGATGCCTATGTGCCCTTTTTCACAGGTTGGGGTGGGAATACAGGCAATTTTGAGGAATAACTGATTTGGGGGAATTGAATGGCCCCACATGCTGCCCTTTGTGCATGATTTTTTGGCAGCTGCGTGGGCCCTGGAGATGGCATAGTCCTGTCTGCGTGGGAGACGGTCCTTGCTCCTCTTCCTGCCACATGGGTTTAGCTGCAGCCCTTCTAGGAGGGAACCAGGGGAAACAGTTTTCCTCCTCATGGTCCTGGCCTTTAGGCAGGTAGGGGATGCTAGAGAAAAGCCTTCTGCAGGGGCTCTAGCTCAGGGCAAGCAGCACGCCAGGGCGCTGTACCTTGGGGTGACAGCTCCCAGGCTCCTTCACCCACTGGCTGGGGAGCAGGTGAAATCTGGGCTTCCCTGGTAACACTGAGCTGCACCAGGTGTGGCCAGGGGGTCCTGAGGGGCTCGATGGGCAGAGGCAACGCCAGGCAGAGGCCAAAGCCTCCTGCAAAACCCAGTCTGTTGCGTGAGTCCCAGCCCTCACTGTGTCCCCTGTGTGTGCCGCTACTCTGGCTAGGCCTGGGGCTTTGAAGAGCAGCTCAGCAGGGAAGGCCCAAGAGGGACAGTAGGGCAGAGCACAGGGAACGACTGTAATCCCAGTGTCCTGGGAGGCTGAGGCAGGAGGACTGAAAGTTTGAACCCAGGCTAGGCAGTTTAGCCGCTTAGCCAGACTCCGTCTCAAAAGAAAAAAAATTTTTTTTTAAAAAAGGGTGGAGGTATAACTCATGAAGATCCGAGGTTCAATCCCCACTACTATAAAAAACAGTGCCCTGTCCTCCACCTCTCTTCTGTTGACGTCTGACTGGGTGCCCCATCCCCCCACCCCCACCTCCCCCCACCTCCCCTCCTGTGGCTCTCCCATTCTGACCCCTCCTGCTCTCTGCCCCTCCTCTCAGGGCCTCTCTTGCACATCCTCTGGTTGCTGCCATGGAAACCACTTCCTCCTCCAGAGCCTGATTGATTCATTTTAACCGGGACCGGCCTGCTCCCCCTGAGGTCTGGGCGGGGTGGCAAGGGAGGGAGGGGCCAGTGCTTGGCAGGGTGGGGGTGGGGGCTGGGGATGGGTGGAGTTGGGGGTTGGGGTGGGGGTGAGGGGTTGGGCGTGGGGTGGTATTTTCTCCCTCCTCTTCACCTAGTACCATTCTGGGGTCTGCAGGCAGGCACTGGGTGTGGGGCATGAGCTCAAGAGAAAAAGACACAGGACAGAAGGGAAGTGGAAACTAGGCAGTTGGCCAAAGGAAATCAGAGTAAGAAGACAGCAAGCAAAACAGAGAGGCTGGGGGCGCTTGGCTGCCTTCTTCCCGTGTCCCCTGTGCCCTTCTGTTGGGTGGCAGGTGAGCGCTGGCATGAGGAAGGCCTGAGCCCGCTGGCTTGGACTCGCGCTTACCCTTAGTGGGAGAGGGGCAGCCGGCCCCTCCCTCCACTCTGATCCTGTTCAGTGAGCACAGTGGTCCTGCCTCTCTCATCCGGGTGCCAGGCAGGGGATGGCAGAGCACCCACCATATTCAGGACCTAAGTAAGGCACTTTGAAACCAGTCATTTGCCCCTGTCCCAGAGCCCGCACCATAGCAGTAATAACAGTGACAGTAGCAGTAGTTGCTGCTTCTCTGGACCTTTCTGTGAGCTGGCAGTTCCCAGCTTTAATGTGCCAGGCGTGAGTGATCTGGGGCAAGTTATTTAATGGCTATGCCTTGCTTTCACTGTCTGCAAACCCCACTTAAAAGCCGTGTGAAGTAGATACCGATTTTTCTGGATGTCCCAAGTGCCACAGTGAGGAAACTGAGGCGCGGGGATGTTGCCTGTGGTTGCTGACTAGGGTTACACAGCTTGGGGATGTCAAAGCGGGGCTCCCAAGGAGATGCCTGCTGCGGGGTCAATGCCTGCCAGGCCCCAAATTCAGATGTGGAAGCTGAGAGGCCAATGCAATGGGTATCAGGAGGTGGAGACCTGGGGTGGGAAGAGGCGATCAGGGTTTGATTTCTATGCTTAAAAAATGCTCCAGCGAGCTGCCCAGTCTCTTCCACCACAGAGAATGCAGCTGCGAGGTGGCTCCCAGAGGAAGAAGACAGCTCCCTGTGAGACAGGGAAACCACCGTGATCTCAGACTTCTGGTGCCCAGAACTGTATGGAGTGAATTCCAGGGCTCCTGAGCCCTGTGGCCTAAGGCCTTTGGTTACAGCAGCCCCAGTGGACTGAGCCTGCACCCTCAGCCCCAGACTCTGCTTTTTCAGGGTGGGCGTGGTGTGGGCTCCTAGGAGGTCACATCATGGGTCAGGGCAGAGAGGGAGCCCAGTGCCCCAGGCTGGAAAGAGTCATGAGGTCAAGCAGAGAAGTAAAGGCTCTGAGCTCACCAAGAAAGCAGACCATGGTCCCAGAGCAATAGGCTCCGGCTGTTCTGCCAGCCACAGGGTAAGGCGCCTGACACACAGTCTGTCTGTGCCTCCTGGTCACCAAGAACACACTCTGGTCTGCAGGGATACATTTTTCCTGGAAGCAAAGTCCAACAGGAATCCATCATTTGAGACCCTCTAATATGGGACCAATGCACCCAAAGGCCCAAACTGCTCAACTACAGTTGGATACAAGGATGAGAAAAGAGACTCATAGAGCAGGTGCTGGAGCCCTTGGAGGAAAAGCAGGCAGCCAGCGTGCCCCAGTCCTGCGATTCAGAGAAGCCACATGTGCCAGGGGCTGAGCCAGTCTGGCCCACCTCTGTGGCTACCAATCATCCTGCTTCCTGCAGCGGGGAAGCCAGGGCAAATATGTTCTGGTCTCAAGATGGCCATAGAAGTCAACAAATATCCCATCATTTGAGTACCTGCAACTATCCAGTGAGACCAGAGAGATGAACTGCATTTAACAGATTAGGAAACTGAGGCCCAGGGAGGTCAAGCAATTTGTACAAGGTCACACAGCTAATAGCTAAGCCAGGAACCCAGGTCCGCGGGGCTCACGGAGTGCAGACAGAGGAGGAAACCTCTGGAGTGGCTGGTGATCTCTCTCTCCTCTGGGATAGCCCGGGGCAGCTTCGAGGCAGAACCAATTACTCCACTGGTAAAGCAAATCATAACCTTCCTGCCAAGCTGCAGCTGGGTCGGGGGCCCTGCAGGGGGCTTCTGCCAACCAGGTCAACTGATGGGTGACCTGGGGCCGAACCCCATCCCTGCTGCTTCATCAAAGCAGAGCTAAAAACAGCCTCGCTTTGGCCAGTGGAAATTGAAACTCCCAGCTCCCTCTTAAAGCTCTTAAACAGGTCAGCCCACCAAAAACCCAATCCTTCAATCTGGGTTCTCTTAAAAAGTAGGGCAGGCCAATTATGTTTTACAAGCCTGAGCTACGTGGGGTTGACAGCCAGGAAGGGCAGACCCAGGCGCCCAGGGCTGCAGGAGGGTGGGGGCCAGAAGAGCCAGGCGCTTCTCCCATCAGCCTCTTTGTCAAAGCAAAATTAAAATGCCTGGACGCATGCTGGCACTGAGCGCCCATCCAAGGTAATAGGTATTTATCTTAGTGTGCTCGGTTCTGGGCTCCGTGCCACAGGGGTGAGGAAACCAGGAGCTGTCTTGCTTCCTGCTCTGCCTCTCACCATGCAGAAGGGAAGGAGTAGGAGGTCATTGCCTCCTTTTTTTCATAATTTTCCTAAGTACCTACTGTGTGCCAGGACCAGTCTTAGGTCTTGAAGATCATAACAGTGAACACCGAACGCTGCTGTCTTTATGAAGCCCACTTTGTAGTGGAGGGAGACAGAGCACACACAAAGCAAGCTTTAAAAAGGTGGCCCGGCCAGTAACTATATCACATTCACAAAAACAAAGGGCAGGAGGGGCTAGAGCGAGCTGGGGAGTGGGGAGTGGGGGGAGGTTTAAATTTTAAATTGTTCTCTGGTCAAGGAAGATTTTACCCAGGCAAAGAATTGGAGAAAGGGAGGGAGGAAACTGAGTGACACATGACAGTGACCATCACTGAGCTTATGTGAAGTGATACACACTTTTCTAGGCACGTCTATGTCATGGTGTCCTTGTGAATTCCTTGGAGCAACCTTGTGAGATAAACAACAGCACATAAATCACCAACGAAGTAACGGGAGCTCAGGGGCAATGTCAGAGACGGTCTCGTCTTCCTGGGCTTACGCTCTGCGGGAGGAAGTGAACCGACTCAGCGGTTCTGCCTTTCATAGTAAGCCAGGTTGAGCATGCTTAATCCAGAAACCTGGGACCTGAAATACTTCAAAATCTAAAAGGCTCTGAGCATCGACACAATATCACAAGTGGAAAATTCCCCACCTGGAAACTTTGTTTCACGCACAAAACTATGAAAAATATAAAGTTACCTTCAGGCTATGTGTACAAAATTATGTGAAACGTAAATGAATTTCATGTTTATGCCTAGATCCCATCCCCAAGGGTGTGAAAAAAAATCTGAATTCTTAAACAGTTCCGGTTCCACACACTTAGGATAAGGGATACTAAAGCTGTACTTACTATTATAGTCAGTTAGCCCCAGGGCTCCTGAAATAGACTGGATTTCCCAGCTACCCTTGCAGCAGGGGTGGTCATGTGACTAAATTCTGGCCAATGGATGCAACTTCCTAAAGGCTCTTTTCCTTTCCCTTCCTACTGACAGGAACATAGATATAATGGATGGAGGCTGAACAGCCGTCATAAACTTTGAGGAGAATTTGAGAGTGGACACTCACAGTGGAAGACCAAGAGAGAGAAGCTTTAGGCCCTGATACTGTATAGCAAACTGAATACTTTACACAGAGTAACAGGGCCGTTAGGTAAAAAAGAATAAACTTTCATCTAACTGAAGATATATTTATTTTGGGGCTCTGCTGTAGATGGCCCAAATTATTCTAACTCATACATTTCAGAGAGGTGCAGATGGTGTGGGGGGTGCTGAGTCCTTCTCTGGTGTCAGTCACTCCCTTTATGGGGGCTGGGTTAAAATAACTCGCATCAGCAGCTCTTAAAAGAAAGCTCAGGTACATAGATCTGCATGTGGACCCTCTTGATTTTTAAGGGTATCATTGATTTAAAGATTGTTTTAAAGAACAAAAAGTGGACGTGGGTTAAGAGGAAACGGCTGA